>CAUYON010126115.1:0-10914 GCA_963573935.1 Arctocebus calabarensis
TCCAACTTGAATCAATTTTTGTAAGTGGAGAAAGGTGAGGGTCCAGTTTCAGTCTTTTACATGTGGATATCCAGTTTTCCCAGCACCATTTATTGAATAGGGAGTCTTTCCCCCAAGGTATGTTCTTGATTGGTTTATCAAAGATTAGGTGGTTGTAAGTTGTTGGTTTCATTTCCTGGGTTTCTATACGATTCCAAATGTCTATGTCTCTATTTTTGTGCCGTACCATGCCATCTTGACCACTATGGCTTTGTAGTACAGCCTAAAGTCTGGAATGGTGATACCCTCAGCTTTGTTTTTATTACTAAGAACTGCCTTAGCTATGCGGGTTTTTTTTAATAGAGACAGAGTCTCACTTTATCATCCTCGATAGAGTGCCATGGCATTACACAGCTCACAGCAACCTCCAACTCCTGGGCTTAGGCAATTCTCTTGCCTCAGCCTCCCGAGTAGCTGAGACTACAGGCACCCGCCACAATGCCCGGCTATTTTTCTGTTTTGCAATTCAGTCGAGGCCGGGTTTGAACCCGCCACCTTTGGTATATGGGGCCGGCACCCTACTCGATGAGCCACAGGCGCTGCCCTAATTTTAATTTTTAATTGACAAATAACTGTATATATTTATGAACTACGTGGTGATATTTTGATACATATAATTAATACGATTAGATTGGGGTAATCAGCTTATCAATCATCTCAAATATTTATTTCTTTGTGTTGTGATTGTTTATATCCTCCTCGCTATTTGAAACTTTACATTATTGTTAATTATAGTCACCCTACAGTAGTATACAACACTAGAACTTATTTTATCTCGTTACAATTTTGTACCCTTTAACAAATATTTCCTTATCCCTTCCTTCCTTCTACCCGTCCCAGCCTCTGGTATCCTCCATCCTACATTTTGCTTCTATGAGATCAACTTTTTTTAGCTTTCACATGAGTGAAAACATATACACTATTTCAAATTTTTTGTTCTTGGCTTATTTCACACAACAAAAAGTTCTTCAGTTTCATCCACGTTGCTGCAGATAACAGGGTATCATGCGTTTTTATTCCTTAGTAGTATTTTATTGTATATAGAGACCATATTATCTTTATCCATTCATTTGCTGTTGGAAAGCTACAGTGATTCCATCCTTTTTTTTTTTTTTTGAGACAGAGTCTCATCATACTGCCCTCAGTGTCACAGCTCACAGCAACCTTAAAGTCTAGGGCTTATGTGATTCTTTTGCCTCAGCTTCCCAAGTAGATGGGACTACAGGTGCCCGTCACAATGTCTGGCTATTTTTTTGTTGTAGTTGTTATTGTTAAGCAGGCTCAGCTGGGTTCCAACCCACCAGCCCTGGTGCATGCGGCCCATGCTCTAACTACTGTATTCCTAACTACTGGTATACAGGTCCTAAGCCTTGAAAAAGTCTCATTTTGTCACCCTCAGTAGAGTGCTGTAGCATCATAGCTCACAGCAAACTCAAACTCCTGGGCTTACGTGATTCCCTTGCCTCAGCCTCACGAGAAGCTGGGACTACTACAGGCATCTGCCACAATGCCTGGCTATTTTGAGAGACAAGGTCTCCCTCTGGCTCAGGCTGGTCTTGAACCTGTGAGCACAGGCAATCCACCTGCCTCAGCCTCCCAAAGTGCTGGGATTACAGGAGTGAGTCACCTTGCCTGGCCCTCAGTGATTCCATCTTATCTATTGTGAATAGTGCTACAGTAAACATGGGAGTGAAGATGTAAATGCTCAGTAGTGAGTCTGCTGGATGATATAGTAGTTCTAGTTGTATTTTTGGTTTGTTTGCTTTTTGAGACAGAGTCTCAGTGTTGCCCTCAGTAGAGTGCTGTGGTGTCACAGCTCACAGCAACCCCAAACTCTGGGGTTTAAGCAATTCTCTTGCCTCAGCCTCCCAAGTAGATGGGACACAGGCACCCGCCACAATCTCTGGCTATTTTTTTGTTGTAATTGTCCTTGTTTGGCAGGCCTGAGCTGGGTTCAAACCCACCAGCTCCAGTGTATGTGGCTGGCACCCTAGCTGCTGAGCCATAGAGGCGCCGAGCCTAGTTGTTGTTTTTTGAGAAACCTCCATAATGGTCTCCATAGTGGTTATACTAGGTTCCATTTCCACTAACAGTACAAAAGTGTTTCCTTTTCTCCACATCCTTGCCAATACCATCATTTGTTATTGTTTTTTTGCCTTTGGTAATAGCCATTGTTGAATACCACTTCATTGTGTTTGTTTTGTTTATATTTTCTTTTATTTTTTATTTTTTTGAGACAGAGTCTCAAGCTGTCACCCAGGGTAGAGTGTCATTGGCATCACAGCTCACAGCAACCTCACACTCTAGGGCTCAAGCAATTCTCTTGCCTCAGCCTCCCAAGTAGCTGGGACTATAGGCGCCTGCCACAATGCCCGGCTATTTTTTGGTTGTAGTTGTTATTGTTTGGCAAGCCTGAGCTGGATTCGAACCTGCCAGCTCCAGTGTATGTGGCTGGCGCCCTAGCCACTGAGGTATGAGTGCCGCAGAGCCTGTTTTGTTTTTAGAGACAAGGTACAGCACAGTGGTGCAATCATAGCTCATGCAACATGGAACTTTTGAGCTCAAGAAATGCTCTGCCTCAGTTTCCCAAGTAGCTAGGACTACAGGCATGTACCATCACCTCAGTGAATTTAAAATAAAAAAATTTGTTTGTAGAGTTGGGGGTCTTGTCTTGTTGCCTGAGCTGGCCTCAAACTCTGGCGATCCTCTCACTTTGGCCTCTAAGTGCTGGATTACCAGCATAAGCCACCATGCCCAACACTTTGTTGTGGTTCTTATTTGCATTTCCCTGATGATTAGTGATACTGGACTTTTTATATTTTTGTTGGCCATTTGTATATCTATTCAAATCACCTGCTCATTTTTTAATCAGATCTTTTTTTTTTTTCTTTTGCTGTTGGGATATCTGAGTTCCTTATATGTTCTGATAGTAATCCTCTATCAAATGAGTAATTTGCAAATATTTTCTCCCATTCTATAGATTTTTTTTCACTCTGTTAATTGTTTCCTATGCTTTGCAGAGGTCTTTAGTTTGATATAATCCAATTTATTTTTTCTTTTTCTGACTGTTCTTTTGAGATTCTCGAAATCTTTTCCCAGACCAATGTCCTGAATCATTTCCCCTATGTTTTCTCTTGGTAGTTTTATTGTTTCAGATCTTCTATCAGATCTTTCATGCATTGTGAATTTACTTTTGTACAGGGTGAGACACAGGAGTCTAGTTTCACTCTTATGTATATGGATAAATGGATATCCAGTTTTCCCAGCACTATTTATTACAGAAACTATCCTTTCCCCAGTGAGTATTCTTAGCCTCTTTGTCAAAAATCAGTTGGCTGTAGATATGGGGATTTCTAGGTTCTTTATTCTGTTCCATTGGTCTGTGTGTCTATTTTTTATGCCAGAACCATGCTGTTTGGGGTACTACATTCTTGTAGTATATTTTGAGGTCTGGTAGTGTGACGTTTTGTTCTTTTTGCTCAGGAAGGGTCTGTTGCAGTTCTTTACAAATTTTAGGGGTTTTGTTTTCTATTTCTGTGAAGAATGTCATCAGTATTTTGATAGGGATTACATTGAAAACACAGATTTCTTTAGGTAGCATGGTCATTTTAACAATACTAATTCTTGTAATCCACAAGCACAGAACATCTTTCCATTTGTTTGCATCTGGTTCAATTTCTTTCACCAGTGTTTCGTCGTTTTCATTAAAGAGGTCTCTCACTTCCTCGGTTAAACCCTTTGCTAGGTATTTTATTTCAGTTGTTACTATTTTAAAGTTTAAAGAAAGCATTTTCTCCACATCTTCGTGTGTGTTTTTCTTTCTTTTTCCACGTACACAATCTGGTTGACACAAGCACACACAGTAAACTACTACCAGAAAAATTTTATTCTGTATTCCAAGAAATTTTATTGAAGTTTAAAGTAATCTGTCTAGATTTGTATTTTTAAAACATCAATATAGCAAGTGATGTGAAGGATGGCTTGGACAGAAGTGAAGCTAGAAGCTCAATTAGGAAGCTATTTCAGTTATCCAAACTATATATAATAGTTTTAATGTACAAGATTATTCCTGTAAATGTCACTTGATAATCCAACTTCTTTGAATTTTAAAAAATTAATTTCAATTTTAACAATAGCACTTTTAAAAGAATAACTTACAATATTAGCCCCTTCTCTGTTAGACCTTTCCCTGTTAGGGAAAAGTAGAGCAATCAGAATCTATACAAATACCTTTTGTGTAGCTTTATGTTTTGAGGCAGGAAGCAGCTTCATGGTCTTCTGAGAGGTCACTCCCACCTAAGAAAAAACACCAACCACCTAGTGAATTTAATTTATTATATTACATCAGACATTAAAAGGATCAGTGGACATGGGTCATAGTGAGTTTTATTTACTTTTTTTTTTTTTTTTTTACTGAAATTAGTGATATAACTATTAAGAGCAGTGATGAACTTTTTGTAAAAAGTTTCTAGTGGCTTGGTGCCTGTAGCTCAGTGGCTAGGGTGCCAGCCACATACACTAGAGCTGGCAAGCACAAATCCAGCACCAGCCTGCCAAACAATGACAATTCTAACCAAAAAATAGCCAGGTATTGGTGGTGGGCGTCTATAGTCCCAGCTACTTGGGAGGCTGAGGCAAGAAAATCGCTTAAGCCCAAGAGCTTGAGGTTCCTGTGAGCTATGATGCCACAACACTCTACCCAGGGTGACATAGTGAGACTCTGTCTGAAAAAAAAAAAAGAAGTTTTTAGAGATGGAGTCTGACTGTGTTATCCAGGCTTGTCTCAAACTGCTGACCTCAAACAATTCTCCTGCCTCAGTCTACCCTGGTGTTGATATTACAGATATGAGCCACAGTATCCAGACTATACAGACTATAAACTTATTTTCTTTCTTTTTTTTAGACAGTCTCACTTTGTCACCCTTGGGAGAGTGCCCTGGCTTCATAGCTTACACAGCAACCTCTACCTCTTGGATTCAAGTGATTCTCTTGCCTCAGCCTCCCCCATAGCTGGAACTACTGGCACCCACCAAAAGGCCCAGCTATTTTTAGAGGTTGAGGTCTCTTTCTGGCTCAGGCTGATCTGGAAACTGAGCTCAGGCAATCTACCCACCTCCGCTTCCCAGAGTGCCGGGATTACAAGTGGGAGCCACTACTCCCAGCCCTATGAACTTATTTTCTAATAAAACATGTCAAAAAAGTCAGACAGGCTACTTGGAAGACCAAGACAGAAGGACTGGTTGAGGCTAGGAACTCAAGATAACAGTCAGCTGCGCTTACACCACTGTACTCCAGCCTGGCAACAGAGCAAGAACCCTGTCTCTACTATAATTTATCCTACAAAGTTGTCACACCAAAAATAATTGTATGACATTACTGGTAAGGTACGTTTTGAAAAAAATACTTCTAGAGGACTTCTTTTCTAACTTCATTCAGTTGTTTTATAAAGTGATTAAACATCTTTGGAAATAGATTACAGTTATTAAAAATGCCACATAGAAGATTTCTGCTAAAAATACTCACACATGCTAACCAAGCATGGTGGCTCACACCTACATTCACAGCACTGTGATAGGCCAAGGCAGGAGGCTCATTTGAGGCCAGGCGTTCAAGACCAGCCTGGACAGTATAAGCAAGGCCTTATCTCTGCAAAAAAATTTAGAAACTAGCCTGGGGTAGTGGCACATGCCTGTAGTCCCAGCTTCTTGGAAGACCAAAGACAGGACTGCTTGAGGCTAGGAATTCAAGATAACATTCAGCTGCACTTGCACCATTGCACTCAAGCCTGGGCAACAGAGCAAGAACCCTGTCTCTAAAATAAATGAGTAAATAAATAAATAAATAATTAAAATACCAAACACGCTAATGTCAGTAACATCTCGTTTAACTGAAGATTTAAATACATATTTTTTTTCTTTTTTTTTTTTTGCAGTTTTTGGCGGGGACTGGGTTTGAACCCAACACCTCTGGCATAGGAGGCTGGTGCCCTACTCCTTTGAGTCCCAGGCGCTGACCTAGATTATTTTATAAAAGATACATAGGATGAAAACAGAGTGGCTTATTCAGCAGGAACTGTCACTGTTAAGGGAGGAAGGAAGTAATGGGAGAGAAGTTGGCAAAAACATGAAAGAGCATGAAAAACCAGCATATAGTATAGATATATGATTTTATTGTGCATTCCAGGGAGTAGTATTAAAATTTAAAGTAATCTGTCTAGATCTATGTTTTTGAAACATCAATCTAGCAAATGATTTGAAAGATTGCTTGTAGAAAGGTGAAGCCAGAGGCCAGGAACCTAACGAAGAAGCTACTTCTATTATTCATCCAAGAGAAGATGAAAACTCAAACTGAGAGTAACAGAGATGGAGGAAACCGGTACAAATTCAAGAGACAGTGACCAGGTATGCTGGCTCATGTCTAGCACTCTGGGAGGCAGAGATGGGTGGATTTCCCTGAGTTCACAGGTTCTAGACCAGCCTGAGCAAGAGTGGAGAGCCCCGTCTCTAAATATAGGGGGGGTTGTGGCACCCCCTGTAGTCCCAGCTACTCTGGAGGCTGAGGCAAGAGAATTGCTTGAGCGCAAGAGTTTGAGTTTGCTGTGAGCTATGATGCCAAGGCACTCTACCAAGGGTGACAAAGTGAAACTGTCTTTAAAAAAAGAGATACTTAGAAGATAAAAACAGCACGTGGTGATGACTAGTGGGACATTAAAATATTAAGGTGGGAAGTACCTCAAATAATTCCCTGGAAAACTAGGCAAACCGTTATACCATTAGCTGAAATGAGGTGGTTGAAAAAGGAGGAGATGCGGAATTGGGAGAGTGAGAATGCTAGGACTGAAAGAAAATCCTAAAATACAGTGTGGTGTGACACAAAGAACAATAGCTCTGTAATCCAAGACTTTGATTCAAACAACAACTCTTAATTTCTAGCAATTAAGCAAAGTATTCAACTTCTTTAAGCCCTTGGATCCTCATTTCTAATACTGCCTACTTTGAAAATTCTTAAGAGGATTAACCATGTATGTACGCTAAGATCTTAGAATAAGCTAGATGCACAATAAACGGCTGTCATCGCTTTTATTATGATCTGACTGGTGCGGCCCAGCTCACAGTAGGGAACCAGTTTCTGGCGCTGGGGATAAGGGACCGGGGAGACAGGGAGATTCAGGAGCTGGAGGCCCACAGGCAGGCTGCAGAAGGGGAGGGGCCGTGGAAGGGCCCGGGGAAGGAATCCGGGAGTTGACCGCGTCCGGACGCCGGGAGCATCCTCTGGACCCTACAGGCACCAAACAGCCGGGGCTTGCGCCGCTTCTTTCCCAGTCCTCGAGGATCGTCACAGACGAGGCGGGGCTGCCCGCGACTGGGGGATCCAGAGGGCAGCACCCAGCCCCACTCCTTCGACTGTATACCCACTCCCGCGACCCCGATTTACGTCAGTGTTAGGAAGGAATTCTCTCAAGGGGGCAGGACTCACCCAGCGGAGCGCCCGACTCATCCCTTGGGTTTACCTGTAAATAATCCGTTCGGTTTAAAACCAGATCCATGACGACTGCACGGACGCGGCGGTAGCACCGAGCAGGCTAAGGGGGCGGGCAAGCTGCCAGCACCCAGGCCTAGGACCCCGACACGCAGTCAGCCCGCGCCCCTCAGAAAGCCAAACCTTGCGTCTCCGCTGGAGATTGCACAAGCGGGGCGACAGGGCAGGGACGTCTTGGGTGACGTCAGTACGCTCCTGAGAGTAGCCCCTGAACGACGATAAAGCCACGCCTCTCTTCTGGCGCGCGGCTCGCTGACAGCCGGCTCCAATCAGAGGCGGAGAAAAACGAAGGCCTGGATCCTACAGTCCGGGAAGGGCGGTTTCCGAGGAGACCACGGACGCCCTCTTGGCTCCACCCTCAGTCGCTCCCGGAACTAATCCTCGGCGTCTTTCTCCATCTGTGTAGAAAGGACTAATGTGAAGCGTGGGTTCTCACCTGTTTGACTCTGTAAACGTTGGAGTAGCAGTTCTCAAACTTTCAGCCTAGGCACAGCTTTACAAAACTCTTTTAAAAATGTTTGATAGCTCGGCGCCGTAGCGCAGGGGTTAGGGCGCCGGCCACATACCCCGACGCAGGAGGGTTCAAGACCGGACCAAGGTCTACTAAACAACAATGATGACTACAACAAAAAAATAGGCCAGCGATGTGGCGGGCACCTGTAGTCCCAGCTACTTGGGAGGCTGAAACAAGAGAACTGCTTAAGCCCAAGAGTTGGAGGTTGCTGTGAGCCGTGATGCCATGCCACCCAACCGAGGGTGACAAAGTGAGACTCCATCTCTAAAAAATAAAAAACCTTTGAGAACCCCAAACACTGTTTGTGACCTATCAATAAGTAACCTATTGATAATTTACCATATTAGTCATTAGAACTGATTTTTTTTTTTTTGGAGGTTCCATCAAGAGAATTTTTTTTTTTAATTTAAAGCCAGAAAAGATTTTCCTTTTTTGATGAGATGATCTGGTAGCTGCTATCTTTGGTTCACTATCTTCCATAGATTATTTTTTCTACAAGCATGTTTTTAAAGAAACTTGATATTTAGGGGTCAAGGGATGTGGAAATACCTGGGCAATGCTCAGTAAAATTTGTGTAAGAAAAAAAACTTTTTGTGTAAGGATATAAAGTTCAAAGAATACAGAAACCTAGAGGAAGCAAGATGGCAGCCGAGTAACAGCTTCCTTGCAACTGGGCAAGGTGAGACTGGGGAGAGAAGACTTCAGGCATCTCTGGCTGGCAGGCTCTGCCCAGAAACATCCCTTTAGGGACACAGGGAGACAGTGTGAGACTTCTGGACCCCCTGAGGAAGGCAAAAGCAGTGGAGATCTGGCAAGTGGTTGCGTGTGTTCGTTCAGTCTAATCCTGCCGGCAGCTGTGAGTATAGCACCAGAGAGACTGCAAGCTGGAGAGGCCTTACCTGTGAGCTGTTTGGGTTTCTTCTGGACTTGGCACTTGGTTGAACTGCCTTGGGAGAACTTGGGCAAGAGTGCAGAGGTCTTTGAGTGTTGTCTGGGTTCCCAGACTGGGCCACCAAGCCAGAGGGAGTTCTGTGGAGCCATTATGGGAGAACTGGTTGTGGGCTCTGTGGAGCCATTATGGGAGAACTGCCCTGGCAAGCTCCACCCTCAGGGTCGAAGAGCAAGCATCAGGAGCGAGTGAGTAATCTAGTGACTGAGCAGCCTAAAGGTGGGGACTGAGATGCCTTGCAGCCTTAGCCCTCAGGGGCGTAGGGTGAGACCGATTTTGGCACACTGATAAGTGGATAGCCACTTAAGGAGTGATCCCAGCCACAAGTGCTTTCCTGGGAAAGTCTCTGCTTAGCCCAAGTTAGCAATTTAAAGTGCCTTCTAAACAGGCTGAGGAGGATTTAAGCTCCCCGCCCTGTGGGGTTTGAGAAATCATTAGAGGCCTCCAATCTCCATTTTGTACAGCCGCATCAACATTGTGACTAACATATCATACCCCAGAAGATCACCTCATGCCCAGACAATATCAGCAAGATATATGTACTGCTTTGTTTTTGGTTTTGTTTTGCTTTGTGTTTTTGTTGTTGTTGTTGTTGTTATTTGTTTGTTTTTGTTATTGTTTTATTTTTAATTTCAGCATTTTCCTTAAAGATTTTTCCTTTCTTTTTTCTTTCTTCATTTTTCTACTTTAAATATAATATTCCACTGTTGCCTTTTTCAACAATTAGAACTTCAATTTTGTTAGTATTTCTACCCATATTAATTGGTTTTTTTTCCCCAATTTTATCCCGTAAAGTTTTCAGTTTGGTTGTTTTGGTTTGATTTATTGCATTTTTGTCTTTCCTCCCTACTTGGTGGAGGTGAGCTACTGTGTTCACATAGGCTGGCAAAGAGCTGCTGACCTGACAACCCAACCCGGCACCCACAGAGGTTGGGGGCTCTTAAGGTTGGGTCAAAGTACCCTACTGTACACCTATATTGCTTCCATCCCCTTCTTTCTGTGCCTCTCTTCTTTTGGTCAATAGTTGCTTCTGCCCACCCACTCTCCTTTCTCCTTTTACTTCTCTTTTTCTATCTTTCTTTTTTTTCTCTCTCTTTCTTTCTTTTTCCCTTCTTGCTCTTCAGTCTTCTTATCCTTCCGATCCTGTACCAAAAGGACTCATCAAAACCCTAGTCCAGAGGCACTGCAATTTAAAGAACAAGAAAAACCAAAAAGAAAGTTAGGGCAAGTAAACAGATAAAAGAAATCACTCATGAGGAAGAATCAGCAAAAAACTCCTGGCATCATGGAAAACCAGTCCAGAGCAACCCCCACAAGGGGCTGTGAGGTAGATACTGCAGAGGATTCCACCTATAAGGAAATGTTAGAAATGACAGAAAGGGAATTTAGAATACAGATGATGAAAAAAATCAAGGAAATGAAGGAAATATTAAAGGAAAATGCTGATAAAGTGGAAAAAGAAATCCATAACCAGAATCAAGTAAGAGATGAATGTTATGAAGAATATAAAAAGGATATGGCAGACATGAGGGAACTAAAAAAGTCAATTAGGGAACTTAAAGATGCAGTAGAAAGTATCAACAACAGATTAGACCATACAGAAGAAAGAATCTCAGAGGAAGAGGACAAAGCTCTTGAGATAACTCAGATAGTTAAAGAGGCAGAAAAGAAGAGAGAGAAAGCAGAACATTCGCTGACAGAATTATGGGACTCTAAGAGCATTCAAACATACAAGTTATAGGTATCCCAGAAGGGGAAGAAGAATGCCCCAGGGGAATGGAAGCCATACTAGAGAATATTATAAATGAAAATTTCCCAAATATCACCAAAGATTCTGACACTCTCCTTTCAGAGGGATATCAGACCCCAGGTC
>CAUYON010126121.1:0-29187 GCA_963573935.1 Arctocebus calabarensis
GAAAGATGGAGACTTTACCTCTTTTGTGTTTACATGGATGGAGCTGGAACATATTCTTCTTAGCAAAGTATCTCAAGAATGGAAGAAAAAGTATCCAATGTGCTCAGCCCTAACATGAAGCTAATTTTTGCCTTTCATATGAAGGCTAAAACCCAACTATAGCACAAGAATATGGGGAAAGGGGCAAGGGAGTGGAGGGGGAGGGGAGGATGGGTTGAGGGAGGATAAATGGTGGGGCCACACCTATGGGGCATCTTAGACAGTTTCAGGCAAAACTTATTAAATGCAGAATACAAATGTCTTCATACAATAACTAAGAAAATGACATGATGGCTATGTCAAATAGTTTGATGAAAATGTTTCAGATTGTATATGAAACCAGCACATTGTACCCCTTGATTGCACTAATGTATTCAGCTATGATTCAACAATTAAAAAAAAAAGAACTTCATGAAGTAGTCTTTCAACTTCCTTGCCTTGCTTTTCCCTCCATCAGTCCTTACAAATACCCAAATCTCCATCTCCAGTCTGGATAAAATCACAATGTCAATAACACTTCTGTGTGATTTGCTTAAATTACTCTATTACATATGAATATTTTAAGAGGAAATCAAACAAAATTTACTCTGATGAAGAGTTTAGATAAGGGGAAATATACTGGGAGCCTTAAGCCAGGACAGCTTCGAAGGAAAAAAGGGATTCCTGCTGCAGCATAGCCTCTGAGTTGAATAAATAACAGAAATATTTTTGTCTCTAATTGCAATGGCCACTAGAGATTTGCTCTGGGAGATACTTCGTGGCCAGATGTGCCCTAAGGTCACTTAGCCAGACTTACATCAAACATTCGCAGAGTTTCTCTGAATTGGGTTCCCTTCCGCCACCTCAAAGTTTCTCTTAGTGTTCTTTTCCTATACAAACAAACAACAATTTATACCAGGACTCAACCCTGATGAAAAAAGGCTGCTCTGACAAAAGAGTCTTCTGAGAAACCAAGCATGGAGACTGGAAAAGGAAAAATACCCAGAAATAAAACAACTTTTAGTTTCACCTTCCTATGGCTAAACCCCAAGAGTCGAAAACTGTGGGAGTGGGAGAGAGGAAGAAAAACAGTCTTCAACAAATAGGTTGTCAATTGTCAAGTTTTCCACCCACATGGCTGCCCAATATTCCTGTGGGAAAAGAGTGATACAGTCTAGGAGGAGGAAATCATACATTTCTTTTTTATTTCAATTTATTGTTATCAACAACAACCCAAGACAATATAAATGTTTTCTACATCCCCAGTAAAAGGTTGCTTAAGAAAGGTAACTTTAGGAAAATAATTTCAGAGGGGTGGAAGATAAAAAATCATAACCAAATCTAGCACGGACAAAGCTATGAAGACATTTGGAAGTAGTATTTCTCATCGACAGTCAAGTAAAACCAAATGCATTGCAACAGATGGTGTACAAATCAAATCCTGACACAGCACAGTATGGGTACTTTTTCAATTAACCTAGTAGACGTTCATTGAACAGTTAGAATCGAACTTTAACGACTACATTATCATATCCAGTTCTGTACAGTAAAGCTATTTTTTCATGTCCTAGCTGACAACCCAACCTTAGTACTCCTCAATACTGCTTTGAAATTGTGGACACGGTAGATTCCATTGAATGAGAGATATTGTTTCACAAGGGATTCACAATTCCTTGTCTAATAGTCAACACATTTAACAGGATAATGTATTACGTATAAAATATAGCACCAGTAGTTGAATTCCTGTGAAATGTTAACTATTTTAACTCAGATTTGACATATGTTTCAAAATGTTTGGGATAACATTCATTGATTTTTAAAAAGATGGTACTTCCTGGTAAGTAGCAGCTCAGAGTAGAAAGAGCACTGGACCTGGAGTCAGATGCAATGCAGGCTGTTTTCTCTAAATGCTCTCTAATATCCTTTCCAGATCTAATGTCCTATTATCTTTTACTACTGAATTTTGAAAGTTTGCTTGGTTGAGGTCATTACACCAATTGCTTAAAAGTTATTGTATTTTTCATTTTGTCCTTTACCCTTTCAAAGGTTAGTTTTACAATTGAGACCATTTTTAAATGGATTTAAAGTTGTTGTCTTTTTTGTGTTGTTCTTTTTCATTTTAATGGTTAGTTTGGAAAACTGAATTTGCTAAGGAAATAGGTTAGCAGGAGACAGTTTCATTTTTTTTGGTATTTCCCATAGACCTGCTGGCCTGTATCTTCTATCACTTGTTAAGAGTGGTCCGCCCCCTCTACTCTGGTGATAAGACTTGGAAGGTATCTGGGAAGGAGATTCTGAAGAGAACAGCAGTCCTTTCTGCCACAAAGCCAAGAGAAAAAAAACACTCTACAGACTAGATTGGTGTAGTGTGTTTACTTAACTGGCTTCAGTTCCCAAGATTAAATAGCTTAAAATTTCTTAAGCGAGTTTACATAATCAAATGTGACTTTTGTTTTCATCTGTCCTTCGTCTCAGCCCTACATGTGTTAACATCTCCACATCAATATCTGACCAGTAGACAATCACAAGCCAAATGTCCCAAACTGATCTCAGCATCTTTTTCTGAGAACCTGCTTTTCTCTTGTATTCCCAGGCTTAGTCAACAGCATCGCCATCTCACTGGTTCTAGCCAAGCTTAAAGCCTTGGAGTTATTCTTGACTCGTCCTTCTTCTTCATTCCCCATTTCTGCAGTCTTGTCTCTCTCCGATCCACTCTTCACACTGTGGTTGCCAAAGTGCTCTTTCTAAGATGCAAATGTGATCACAGGGCTTCCCTGGTTAAAATGTTTTAATGACTTCTTTTCACCTACTGGATAAAACTCAAAGATCTTAAATACCTCTCTTAGCCTAAAGCTTTGCCACTCCCTGCCATTCCTCTGAGTCTTTACACTGCAGCTACATGAACAGTTCACAGTTACCCAAACACATAATTGTGGTTTTGCATATGAAATTTCCTCTGCCACTTTCTCAGTCAAGCTAGTTATTTTTCCTCATGTTCCCATAGCATTTCCACATCCTAGTTTTATACCTCTCATCATACTATATCATAGTTACTTCTCCACTTGTTTATCTTCCACTACCAGACTGTCAATTCCCTGTTTGGGGAGAAAGTAAACATTGTAGAGGAGATTCAGACTCCAGATGCTTCTAGGTGACATTTCAAGTTGCTGAGACACTATGCTATCCCTGGTGCTTGCCTTTTCTCCTTGTCCCAGCCCTCCCCCTACTGGAGGTGTTAAGAAGCAGTGGAATGATCACATGGCCAAAGATAAGACAAAGTGACCTGGCTGATCCACAACATGGATAAACATCTGCCTCACATCATTTTGAAAGTAAATGCAAAACTGGCTAAGGAGCCTGGGCTTTTTTACGGTGGCCTGGCAAGAGCCGTCCTTCTTGCCATGCTTTAGCTGGCAGACCCTGATTTCAATCCCCAGAGGTATAGCTGGGGGGTCAACACACCCATTCCTGATGGTCTCAAAGAACATCACACTACTGTCAAACAAAGAGCTCAAGAATAATTAGCTGGTGGAGATCTTCTCCCATAGTTTCTTCTCTGTTTGAAGCTGAGACAAACCTGTTTTCAGGAATGTTTGCCTTTGAATGATTTTTATCATAGAACCAGGAACCAAACACCAATTACATCCAGATGATAAGTGGGTTCTACCTCTTAAGAAAGTCATAGACTAAGTCTTCATCTCTATCCCAGAACAATATCCAGTGAGCACTGCTTTCTGTCCCAGTTGAAGATAACTTAGTCTTTAGATCGGTATTTTTTTTTTTGAGACAGAGCCTCAAGCTGTCACCCTGAATAGAGTACTGTGGCATCACAGCTCACAGCAACCTCCAATTCCTGGGCTCAAGCGAGTCTCCTGCCTCTACCTCCCAAGTAGCTGGGACTACAGGCGCCCACCACAACACCCAGCCATTTTTTGGTTGCAGCCATCATTGTTGTTTGGTGGGTCCAGGCTGGATTCGAACCCACCAGCTCAGGTGTACATGGCTGGCGCCTTAGCCTGTTGAGCCACAGGTGCCGAGCCTAGATCGGTATTTAATTGCATGTCGAAGGCAGCCAGTTTCTCAAGCACTCCTGGATATGGAATTCTACAGGTATAGCAGCCCTAAGTGTTGTCTGGATTTGTCTGAGTGGTGATTCCCAGGGAACTACTTTGCCAGGAAGGTTTTAAAAAAGGGTATCAGCCTGGTTGGGAGGAATCTCACCTCTAAAACCCTCAAAATTGTAGAGAACATGATGAATTTCTAATCATCATAGCAATTCTTCATGGCTATTATAAATTATATGAAATACTATGTTTATACTACAGTGAAATTTCTAGCAGCAAGAATAGGTTTTAGTTTTAAATGTTAAGAGGGAAAGGAAATCAATCTGTCATCAGGAGAGACTACCTTTAAAAAATCAAACAGCTCCCACAATGTCACTTTAGACACATGTCAAAGGCAAGGAAAGATGATTTGCTGTCTTAGGTGCCCATCTGGCTGTGTCCGAATTAAAGAAAAAGAATTCAGGTGCTAACAGGAATAGCGTGAGATAAAACAGAAGCAGAACTGGTGAGGTTGGCCCCCTGAAGTTCTTACGTTTCTATGTTCAGGGTAAAGATTACCCTACCCACAAAACGGTCATTGATGACATCATTTATGATGCCTTTGCCCTTCAGTTGGCACTGCACAGGCACTGCTTGGTTCTTCACCACATCTGTGAAGTGCATTGCCACCAGGGGAGAGGTGTAGTTAACCTGTAGGGGGAAGAACAACGACTTTTATGTGTGCAGAAGCAGCAGGAGGGAAGTGATCAGATAATCAGTGCAGGCAGAATGAGATAACCTCCACAAAGGGAACTGAATAAATCCCATGGTGCCAAGTCACAAATGGCCAAAGCAACTGACATGCACTTCTTGCCTTAAGAAAATGTGTGGAAATCACACATCTTTCTCATAAGTCACTGTCAAATATTTGATTGTCCTCTGGGGAAAAAGAATCCTGACTCAGTTGATATGATTTACTGGATATGAAACCATGAATCAAAACAAAACTATTATCTATCAAGTCTCTAGGCTGGAGATGAAGTCTTCATTGGCCCAAGGGTACAAATGAGGGAAACAGGGAAGTGCAATTATTTGGTATGTTTGAGTGCAATGGTAGTAATTTTTCTGCTCCTGACTCTGCTGATGATTAGCTATGTGACCTTGGGCAAGTCATTTCCTCTCTCTGAACCCCAATTTCCCCATCTATAAATGGAAGGGCTTAGACCACACCGATAATGAGATTCTTCCAGATGCAAAAAGGAGTGTGGTTGTGATAGGAATT
Source organism: Arctocebus calabarensis (assembly GCA_963573935.1). NCBI lineage: Eukaryota > Metazoa > Chordata > Mammalia > Primates > Lorisidae > Arctocebus > Arctocebus calabarensis. The sequence goes on from CAUYON010126121.1 coordinate 5,344, forward strand.
GGTAGGCCTCTGCTTCTACCTACTGCTTCCTAACTCTCATAGGTCCCAGCCAGCCCTTTGTCTCTGAACCCTTTCTGACAGCAGTAACTGAAGGGGATACAGCTTACGTGAGTCAGTTTGCCATAGTAAGGATAGTAGCGGAGGTCAAAGGAAGCCGACTCTGGGTAGTAATTGATGGATCGGATGTTGTTCTCATCACCTCTCTGTAAGCAAAAGTAAGTATATGTGGGGTGCTGGGTCATACAGTGAGTTAGAGTGTAAGCTAAGCAGACTTGTGCCCCAGATGAAATCACCGTGTGACCCACAACCAACTGTTCCAGGACAACAACAAAAGCAGAACAGGGCAAAGCTCAGCCTTGACCTATCCCCAGGGAGGTGTTTCCAGGGAGTGACTCTTCCTTGGCTTTTCATTTCAAGTAATTCTGAGTAGAAGACCTGGGCTGAGGAAGCCAAAGGTGCTCATTATGGCTTTCTGTTGGCTTCTAGAGGACCCAGACAGAAGAGATCCAAAGGGCTTGCAGTACCTGGTGCTGCTCTGGAAAGAGGGCCTACCACTCCCATCCTTTTCCAAAGAATCATACTGGGCCTGGCACCCAGTCTTGGACTTTGAAGCTGAGGCAGGTGTAAGTTAGAACATGTTTAGTAAATCCACTCCACAACACTGCAGGCTTGGTTCTATTGCAAGTGAGATCAAGTGCTTTGGGACCATACAACTGATCACCTAAACTCATGTCTCTGACCACATTCTCTGTAGTGCTTAATTAGAGTAGGTGGAGTCAGGAGTAAGTGGGACACAGGCAATGGAAATGATTAAAGTAAACAGGTCTACCCTCATCACATTATAGTAGGTAGGGGGCTGCCCATTCTGCCTATGGATTAGGCTTGCCCTCAACAGCAGAGGCCTGGGGGCTACTAAGGATGAATAGTGCTTAAGTACTAGCAAATTACTCACTAGAGTCATGGGATTATTTCTGCCAATATACTATAGTTGTTCTTGCTACAAACTAAGTTCTTTATTTATTCTAGTCATTACCTCATCCTGCACAATTTCTACAAATGGGTGTAGATTTGACCATTTGATTATTTTACAACGTATAGAGACTCTTGATATTTCTTTTTTAAAAAAAGGATAGTTCTTGGGCAGAACCTGTGGCTCAGCGGGTAGGGCGCCGGCCCCATATACCGAGGATGGTGGGTTCAACCCCGGGCCCAGTCAAACTGCAACAAAAAAATAGCCAGGCGTTGTGGCGGGCACCTGTAGTCTCAGCTACTCGGGAGGCTGAGGCAAAAGAATCGCCTAAGCCCAGGAGGTGGAGGTTGCTGTGAGCTGTGTGACGCCACAGCACTCTACCGAGGGCGATAAAATCAGAGAGGGTAAATAGTGGGATCACACTTAGGGTGCATCTTAGAAGGGACAGGTGAAACCTACTAAATGCACAACACAAATGTTTTCACACAATCAACGAGAAAATCCCGTGAAAATTATGTCGAACAGTTGGATGAAAAGATTTCAGATTGTGTATGAAGCCCGCAACTGTACCCCATGATTGCACTAATGTACAGAGCTATGACTTAATAAAAAATAAATAAATAAATAAAATAAAGAAAAAGAAAAAAAGAATAACAGAGCCTTAAAAAAATATATTAAAAAAAATAACCTGGCCTTAAAAAAAAAATAAAGTTGCGGCGCCTGTGGCTCATCGAGTAGGGCTCCGGCCCCGGCCGGAACTGCAAAACAGAAAACTAGCGGGCGTTGTGGCGGGCGCCTGTAATCCCAGCTACTCGGGAGGCTGAGGCAAGAGAATCGCCTGAGCCCAGGAGTTGGAGGTTGCTGTGAGCTATGGGACACCACGGCGCTCTACCGAGGGCAACAAAGTGAGACTCAGTCTCTACAAAAAAAAAAAAAAAGGATAGTTCTCAGCAAGGTTTGATGTAAATTGAAAAAATGAACAGCTTCCATTAGGGAACTAAAAGCAGAACTCAGGCCAATTAATATGCTAGTTTAAGACTAAGTTGGTCTTTATGATTTATTTATATATTTTAAGGAGCAATGAAATTTTGTTTTGAGAATGACCTGTGGAATCAGTTCTGCTAGTTTGTAGTCACATCTCATGTGAATGACTATTTACACATACACACGTGCATGTGAACAGAGTGAATGTCCCTCCTACCTTGTTCACCTGGCAAATACAACCTGACTTTTTAAAGCTTATCTTCAGTGTCACCACTTCCCACATGGAACCTACCTTTCTCTCTTCAATGTCCCCATTACAGTTTTCTTAGCACCTGTAATACTTGATTGCCCTGATTTCAGAGACAGAGTCATATTTATCTCTGTATTCTTACCACCTAGCTAGCAAAGGACCTGGTATATAGCAAGTGACCAATAAATGCTTGCTGAATGTGGGATATTGACTGGATAAATGTTGCCTTTTGCTGTTTTCTAATCTGCCACGACAAAGAATGAAGTTTTCAGCTGTATTTTTAGTACTGAGAATGGGAATTGCCTGGCCTCCCACCTTTGCAAGACAACTGTGCAGGGGTGGTGGTGCACAGTTGATGTCATCCAACCAGAGGGAGCTACTGCCTGTTTAAGAAACTTACTAAATGTAGAATATAAATGTCTGAACACAATAACTAAGAAAACGCCATGAAAGCTATGTTAACCAGTTCGATGAAAATATTTCAAATTGTATATAAAACCAATACATTAAAAAAAATTTAAAAAAAACCAATACATTGTACCCCATGATTGTATTAATATACACAGCTATGATTTAATAAAAAATAAAATAATAAAATAATAAAAAATAAAATGTCAATTAAAAAAAAAAAAAAAGAAGCAGCAGCAAACCCAACATCTAGGGTTTTCTCCTACAAAGGAACTAATTGGTACAGATGAGCTAGGAGTTAATGGTCCCTCAAAGGACAGTTAATTAGCATATTAATGGAGTTCTGTTTATACTTCCCTTGTAATCATTTGTTATTGCAACACCCAGTGCTACCGGCCATTGCTGCAAAATGTGAAATTCAGTTTTAAAATTGGGGACTAATGACTCTAATGAAAGCTGTTTGTTTAGTTCAAAGAAACAATAATTAGAGCTAAAATCAAAAGTGTAAACAGAATCCCAATTAATGACTTGGCATATCCTTATTCCCTGCTGTGGCCCTTAGCTGAGGTTCAGTCTTTGGCTTTTACAGGTATAAATAATGACACACGGACACAATACACACAACTACATACACAACTGTGAATGCTTCCTGGAAAGAGGAAGGCCTGAGGCACTGGCGGGAGGTGTAGTTATAAAAAGATTAACCTTTAATCTGGCCGGTCGTCTGGGTCTAAGTCCTTGGAAAGGATGAACTACCTTTTTGTACGAAACGGATGTGCTAACAATGCTTATTCAAAAGGGCACTTTACCTGAACTTTGCAGGAAACCTTCACAGGATCTCCAAGCTCAGGACGAAAGCCTACAATCTATCAAAAGAAAACCAATGGTGTTGTTGTTGTTTTAATAAAACAAATTGGACAGTAAAAAATGCGGGTTTTCTACCTCCCCACCCCCATGAGTTATCCTTCCTCAGGCACAAGCTTTATCTATTTTGCCTTCTCAGAAACGTTTCAAATAGCAGATATGAAAAACATCTTCAGAGCTATGCAGCTCAGTTTATTCCTTGTGTTCGTGCCTGATTAAGGGAAATTGCAGCAAGATAACCCTAAAGGTGTAAAGAGTTTTCTGATTTCAAGAGGGGTGTGCCTGATCAGGCTCTGCAATACCTAAGTCGTGACAGGAGAGAAGAAAAAAGCATTTTCCATGATATAAGAACTATCTCCCTTCCCACCCTGTCCCCTCTTCCAAATAGCTCAGGACCTCATTCTTGACAGAGTCCATCAGGGGGCAAGTCTGGGGGCGGGGGAGAGAATAGTAGTAATAGGAAGTGTTCAGGGAGAAAAAGGATTTAATAGGCTTGTCTGGTTGTTTGCATTTCTAATGCTGTCAGTAAAAATGGCCAAACCTGCAGTGTGTGAAGATGGAGTGGCCAGAGCCCTCCTACTCAGCTCATCCACTTATCAGCACCAGATATCCACCAGATAGCAAGACCTGATATACCCGGTTCATCTTTAGAAGAATACAGGGCTGTCCTGTAGAATATCCAAAAGTAGGGTCCTCCAGACCAGAGCAGTTCTTCAGGAAGGAACGCTTAAATTGACAGGCCTTCTTGTCCTCATCTTCATCACCATCTTGGATGAAGTACTGTCCGGGGGGACAATCTACATTCATTTCCTCTTGAAGACTGTCATTATAACCTAAAGCACGTGTGGGTGGCAAAGTGTTGTTAGGCAGGTGCTACAGGGGAAGGCCATGTGTTCCGCAGGCCTCCCTCCCACGTTTCCTTTCTCCAGCTTGCTCGTGCTCCTCTGAGAGCCCACTCGGTCTACCTGAAGCCCTAGGACCTGGTGTGGCCTTCAGCAGCACCATCCTCCAGGAAGCCTTCCTGGCTCCTCACCTCAGCCCACTTTTATTGCCTGCCCCTGCTTATTGCCTCAGAACTTCTGGATATCCATCTCTGGGGAATATGTTTTTCACTTTATAACTTCTCTTTATTTCCCATTATAGCTTCTCAGATATGGTAAACTGTAAACTTGGAGAGCTTCCTCTTCTACTTCTGGAAGAGGAATAGGCAGACAGTTGGTAGATTCTGGAAGAGGGACTGACTGAATCATGTTGAGGCATGAGGAGGCTAAGTTCCTAGATTAAATCTCCTTAAGTTCATCTTAGGAAATGTCTCCCTTTGAGTTCAATGAAAGGCAGGCGATTGTAAGAGGGTGTGAAGTATGTGTTGTGGAACAGAAGGAAAGTGGAAGAAGAGATGGAGGAGGGGGAGGAGGAGGGAATGAACCAATTCCTCATCTTTTCCAGAGGGAAGTTAGTTAGCGCTACTGCAAAATAGAAGCTTAGATTAAAAGAGAGAAACCAAGAACAGTCCACAGGATAGCCGCTGAGAGGGTGAAAGGGTGAGATGTTGCCTATTGAGGCCTAAACCGTTTGGGGGTTAGTGTCCTTTTACATTGGATGGAATGTAACATGTATTCAGGGTACACATATCAGCGAGAGATCGGAAAGGTGCGGTGACTCTTTGGGCTACCAGAGTAGCCCATAAAACTGACTTTGGAAATAGCTGCATTTTTTCCAATTTGGTTCTAAATGATAGAGCCCAATTAGTCCTGTTGGATCTAGTCCTCATGTATTCATGTGCCACACAGCTCAGTGTTTCAGAGGTGATTGTGCACCTATGATTCACCAGAAGCAAAAGTCAAAATATACTGCTGGACCCCCAGCTACCTAAGCTATGACTTGGCTTTCATATTATTAAGTGTCAACCGGGAATTTTAAATCTATTTCAAGTATAGCTATACCTTTTTTTTTTTCCTTTGACAAAACTACACTTAACTCAAGGCTTAAAAATTTTTTTTAGAACAAGAGCTATGCCCAAATAATACCTTTCTAAATAGAAGCTGCAACCACGTGCTCATTGTTTCTCTTGAGGTAGTTCCGTTAAAAATAATGTGACATGAGTATGACCCTTATTACAAAATCCCAGTCCTCACGGGAATGAAACTGATACTCTTGGATGCCTATTTCAGAGATGTGTTTCTTTTTAGCAGGACATATTATCTGCTCTTAGGAGCTAAAAACTCAGCGCTTTTCCTAGCATTCCCTGTCTCTGTCATCAGGTCAGAATTGGTATTTCTCTACTTACTAGCTTCTCAGAGGGCCTTCCTCAACAGAGATTCTGGCAATATATTTTCAATAGCTCCCAAACATTTTGAAAGAAAAGAAGAGATGGTGTTGGCTATGATGTCCAAAATATTTTTGTGGCCAAAAATGGAACTACACGTGGACTCAGAAATAATACAGCCTCCCTTCTTTTTACAGGTTAGGAATCTTCAACTCAGGCTTAATCAAAATAACACGGAGCATTACCGACATAAAGCTGAGTTTCTAACTCCTGATCATATGGCAACATAGAATCAGGGAAAAGCAGCACTTCTCAAACTTTAAAGTTTATATAAATCACCTGTAGATTTTGTGAAAATACAGATTCTGATCCAACAAGTCTGGGGTGGGGCCTGAGATTCTGCCTTTCTCTTTCTAACAAATTTCCAGGTGTGATGTTCATGGTGTTGGTCGCTGGATGATGCCTTGAGTAGCGAAGGCATCTGAAACATGAATGTGGGTTCAAATACTGGTTCTGCTGCTGGGAGACTTGATCAACTTATTTCCCCCTTTTAGAGCCTCAGTTTCCCTCCTCTGTAAAATGGGGACAACCAACTAACTCTTATGCATAGTTAAAGCTAAATGGCAAAATGTATGTAGTCAAATAACACTTCCTGGCACATGAAGTGTGGTCTCCTCCTAATTCAGTGTGCATTCTACTAGCTACCCCACCCCCCCGCTTCAAGCAGGCCAGGACAACCAAGCAAGACTAATAGGATTTTTTCCCCCATCAAGATTAGATGAAGCAATGCCAACCCCACTAGAGCTCCCACATGATAGCTGGATAAATACAGAACCTGTGTGCTCTGTGTTTAACCTTAACCAAGCTGCTACCTCAGCTTTAACCATGTGGAAGGGCCTCCCACAAACTCATTCATTTGTCCCTGAAAATTTATCTGATGATGCTACAGAGATAGACATCTTGAAAATATTTGGGATCAAAATTTGGAGTTGACTGCCACCCAGAGATCCTTCTTCTAATTCCTTTCTGGAATAATTTAAATAAAGACACTTGTTCTCTCCCTTCAAGATAGGCCATCTCCAAGAAATTAATTATCTTATCTTGAAAAAGTATAAAAGATAGGAATCTTCCAGCTCTGGAGAACATTCTCCTTTCCTCACCACTATCTCCTCCCAGAATTATCTTTTATAAATGATCATTATTGAGCCACCTGCATCTGCTAGGGACTTAATTAGCTGCTGTAGGATGTTCAAGAAGAGAAAAGAAGCTCTCTACCTTAAGGAGCTTATGGTCTTGCTGGAGAGTTGCTCTGTATGCTTTCAAGGCAACATTCTATCATACACTAGAGCAGTTTTAATTGTATCTACAGGTGCTGAGTGAGATGAACAGCAAGGAAAGACCATGATGGGCTGGGGTTAGGAAGACTGGAATGTGTCGGCCAGGTAAATTTTGAATTTTGAATTCCCACCCATCACCTTTCAAAAGAGCTTTCCACTATCCAGAGGAACTTACTTACCCTGGAGAAAGCCATTTAGGCTAATCACATAATGCTGCCAAGTGTCAGGTTCAGAAACGTTGAAGTTGAAGTTAAGGCTATGGGCGAAGGGTCTGATCATAACTCCTGGCAATGAAAACAGGCCTTGGATATATTAACCCATTCTTGGGATCATTTTTTGGTATTGATTCCCATGAAACCATTTTCCCCCCAGGCAATCAAAATGAAAAGGACCATAATTTGCCAAGTACCATTTTACTTTTACTCTTAATAATTGAATCTCTAAGTCATTACCGGGAAGAGCCAAAGTTAATTGAGGCTGAACCTGCTGTGCAAGCAGATTTCTGTCCAGCAAGTTCTGACAACATAGGGCATTTGGGCACACTCACCAGGAGGCTTCACCCGCTCAGTGAAGGTCGGCATGTAAGGACTGATAGTCAGAAACAGTGTGTACATGCAGAGGGTGATCACAGCAGCCAGGGAGGCATAGAAGAAGAAGTAGATGACTAAGATCAGGCCTGCAGAGTAATCAAAGATGAGAGTGGTCAGTGTTTGCCAACAAGCCCCACCTCCCCACTTGAACTTGTGAACCAGACCCAACCCATACAAGAGATGGCTTTTAAAGAAATCCCCCAGGTTCAGTATGTCCTTGCTTATTCAGATTTCACCAATTTAGAATCAGTGAGGATTGTGTCAGGAGTCTGATAGCAGTTTACCTTTACAGCATCTCCGATGGAAGGGCTTGCTGAGCAAATGACGATCATGAACAAGATTACAGGGGAGTGGAGTTTAAAGTACTGCAGAGGGCAAATTGCTTGAGAGTCTTCTGGGCAATGTTGATGTCCTAAGTACAAATCATTCTTCTCTATTCATTAAAGCAGGTGCCCTGAAGAGTCCTAGCAGCTTGGTTCCAGTGATTATATGTATTTGCAAGTGATGAAAACAGCATCTCTTTTCACATAGTCTATAATTCAAACTTTTGATTAATTTCTACTGGACTTGCCTCTAATCAAGGCGAAGTGAGATTTTGCCCTACTTATTTCAAATCTTACTCATCTTTAGCACAAGTTTAAGTGGCTCTGCTTTTCAAAAAGAACACGAGCAGGGTGGGGAAGGGAGGAGGAGGAAATGGTACTTAATCACTGACACTGCCTGTGAACTTGGGCAAGTTACAAGAACTTCTCTGCACCTCTGATTCCTCACAGGAAAGTGGGGGAAAGTTTCGCATTTACTTCATATTCTGATCTATATCCCTAACAATATCTGAAATTCAGCCTTTCCTTACATTCTATCCTGACTATACCTCTTCCTAGCTGTTTAATCTTGGACATGCTGTTTGCCTCTCTGGTTTCAATCTTCTTATCTATAAAATAATAGCACTCACTTCATAGCATTGAATAATGCATATGAAAGCATAGCACAGAACTTGGCAGATACTGAGTGCTTTATAAATGGCAATCATCGTCATTGTCATCATTGACATTATTATTATTGCAATAGAACCAGAAGCACAGTTGTGTGAATTTTCCCTCTGTGGGCTGTATTAAGACTAGGTTTCCCCCCAGATGAATGAGCAAGAGATTGCTGAGAAATTTTTCAAGTCTTCCTCGGGGTTCTCTCAGGCAACAGCACTTGGCTCTGCTCACAGCAGTGACATGATATTGGAATTACAGATTTGAACTGAATCACGAACCAGAAACTGGAACAAACTACATAACTTTGCTGTACTCCAAACTGAATCCAAATATTAATTTTTAAATTGAACCATGAACTGAATAAAATTAACTCAAAACGGAGTGGGGGGAAGGGGAAAACACTATAGTAATCCAACTAGAAGTGGAACTGACCCTTTATGTTTTATTAGATGAACTAAAGCAAAACTGGAACTTGAACACATTGATTCAGTTGGAATCCCTGGAGAAGAAACAACAGCACCTGTGTACCTGTGATGCCTGCCTGCTGTCCACGGGCTATCCTCATGAGATTTTCCCTGTGCTTCCTCCTCCATTCCTCCACCCCCATCCCCATCCTGGGAATGGATCAACTCCTGGAGCCATCCTGAGGGACCAAAAGACTCAGTTTCATGGATGAAGAGAAAGCAATGAAGTACAGGTACATTCCCTTGGAGTTATCTTCCTTCTTTCCCAGGATGTGTGGCCAGGAAGCTGTAGATAGGACAATGGCACTAGCAGTAAGTCCCCTCGGCCTCACTCAGGAGTGGGTGCCCTGGAGTCATCGACTATTTCAGCCACCCCCAGGCAAAACCAAGCAAGGCCCCCATCTGAACCCATTGACCCCTCTAATCTTTTCTGTCCCAGATGTTCAAGTATTACTTGGGCCTCTCCCCTACGAAATCTAGGGTTCTATTCTGAATGCTCCTCCCAGGCTTGGATAGACCACTAAGTGCCCATGCTCCCAACTCTTCATTCCTCCCATGAAAGCACCTGACCAGATCCTGAGGCCCTACGCATTAGGGCTTTATTCATGATTAGAGTTGGTGAAAATGGTGTAGTGTTCTGGCAAGAGAATAAACTCTGGTGTTCATCCAACCTGGGTTTGAATCCCAGCACTGTCACTTAGTAACTGCATGACTTTAGACAAGTTACTTACCCTCTCTAAGCCTCAGTTTCTGCATCTGCAAAATGGGGATAATAATATTACTACCTCATATGGTTCTTGTCAGTATCCAATAAAATAACATATAATTCCTAAGAATAGGGGTTGTCCAGCTACCAAAGGAAAAGTCCAGATTATAGTAACAGGCTATATATGTTGGGCAGGTTGATGTCCAGATTGGAATGGGGTTAGTACATGCTTAAGGGACACCTAGTTCTTAGGAAAGAAGGCAGCAAGGTATGTGTTTTATGACTGAGGCATTAACATTACTGTTTGCCCTTTGCCCAGAGTAGCCCAACAGAATTCCTGGGCTCTCCTTAGACCTGCAATCCAGAGGTCTGTCTATGGCCTACATGCAGTGTTCCCACTGCCATTCTTCCCCGGACACTTGAACCTTTCCCCCTCATCCCCACTTGTTGGCGTAGGGATTGTCCTCCACAGGAGCAATTTGCATCAACTCATCTGGTGAAGTCCCGGGGGCTGGCTGTTTAAGGGTTAATGTATGGCCCCTACTCCCAGAATCATGCTTGCCTTTTACAAGGCCTGTTTTTCCAGATCGCTTTAGGAAAGGGAGAAACAGCTGTGCTGCCTTTGGAGCCCTCAGTGAGTGTCCAGCATTTGTCTGCAGCTTCTAGAGTGTTGGAATGTCCCTTAAATTGTACATTCGTTCCAGTTGAGAGTTTAAGGGATGGGCAGGGGTGGGGCTGGGAACTGAGGAGGGATGAAGGGAGGTGGGTGTTGTTCAGAGCCCCACACCTGCTCTTCCTAATTCCAAGAAGCAGGACTGGCTGTTTCACCCTGACTGAGCTGAATTAACTAGCAGGGTGAAACTTTATGGAGGACAGAATTCTCAGCCAAAGGGGCCTTTAGAAGACACAGCCATCAACTTCACCAACCTAGACCCTTGGCACTAGGGGACTCCTCTTTCATCCGTAGCATTCTCTATTATTTTTCTTCTGTAGATTGACTGAATTCCAAACCACCAGCTGCTCTTTTTCTGGACTATGCAGAGTGTGGCAAGTGTGAATTTTACCACTGGCTAAATCTCCTGGAGGAAAGGCTTAGTATTAATAGTTTAAGAGGTGGGTAGGACCCTGGAAGGGGGATCCTGGGGAAGTTATAAAGTGAGAATGGTGGCAGCACGTGGTACAAAGAGGAAATGCTAAGGAACGCAATTCTGCCATTGATCAATCAACATGGATGCTCAGCCTTAATCTCCAGGAAGGGAACAATCCTCTCAAATCTACATTCCTCTGTGCCTACCACTGGAGAGGAAAGCACCCACTAGCCAGGGCCAGCAGGGCTCCTGGCTCTCTTTCTCTGACCTTATAAAGTGAAATGATCAGGCCTTATAAGAACCCTTGGTCAGGTTGGCAGGGACTTGGGTCTCATATATTAGAAATAGTCTTTAGCATAGTTCTTTCAGCTCTCCGATACTAACATTTTATTGGAGTTTCACTCTGATCCTGTGAGAGAGGCAGGGCATGGATCGTTGCCCTCAGGAAAGGTGAGGAAACTGAGGCTCAGAGAGGGTAAATGGCGGGTCCAAGGTCACATGGATAGAAAATGACAGGACAGGGACTTAAAAAAAAAAAGTCCTATGTTTTTTCAACTCATCCTCAGTGTCTCTGCGCATTGCAACTGATATTGACCCCAGCGAATTTCAGTTACACGATCAAGTTGGTTCATCCATTTGGAGTTTGTTCTGATGGAATCTGTCCACAGTGCAGGTATTGCCCTAGGCATTGATTGGTGCCTTTACATGAAATACTAAGTGAAGTTTGCAGACAAGCCTGTTCCAACGTATGGTAAAGGAGCCCTGGACACCATGCCAAAAGCAAAGGACACCAGACTGGGGCATTGGGACGATCGGGACTTACTCCAACTCTGACCTGTTCGGGCCAGAGACATCCTTCTCTCTGGATCCCACAGGTATTCGTTCAGGATCTGCAATTTCTGCCACCAGGCATTGCCTGTTAACTGGCCCTGGCCCTCTTCCTCCTCCTTTTCCTCCTCTTCCTCCTCTTCTTTCTCCTCCTCCAATTTGGGCACCACCATCACCTGAGCCTCTTCTTCTGCTTCCTCCTCTTCGTCTGCTAAGTAGTTCTGGTTCACTTCATCCTGATCATCCTGGGACAGTGACAAAACACAAGCCCCTTTTTGAAAAAAGCATTCCAACGGTGCGTCCCACCAACCAAAAATAAAAGGAAACAACTCAATATTTGGAGAAGCTTCAAATTGCCACTTCCTCATACACATACCCATTGTTACAAGAGGAGGATTTCCTTTCTCTCTGTTGGTTTGGAGAAAATATCCTTTCTACGACTCATTTGGACTCAGTATTCTTTCCTTAGAGGTAGAAGTTTTCTTCTCAGCCTCAGGTACTTGGGCTTTTCCTCTAGGACTGTTCACGTCACTACTCTGTCCTGGGACCCATGTCCCCTATTTAACTTTGGCCTGTCGGGAAAGACCCGAGCTCACACAGGAGGATGGAGAAGTCTGAGACGTCTGTGTCCACGATGGCAAATTCTTAGTCTAAGCCAACTTCATCCTGACACCCTGTGCACTTTCAGCTGCTCCGCCTCACCATCCCAAGTAGTGTCTAAAAATAGCCTGGGACAGACATCAGGAGGAGAGGCCAATGGCTGTACCCCTTCTCAAAACTGACCCTGCTTTCCCAGCAACAAGCCGTGGCCAGTTATTTGCTGCTTCTCTGACGGTTACTCTACCTGGAACCTCTGAGAGCGAAGACCCCAGGCTTCCTTAGACACTTAGTCACCTCCTATAATTTAGGCAAAAACCTAGGCACGTAGTAAGTGCTCAGCACATATTTGTTGATTGACTGATTGAAGCCATTGCTTGAGATTTGAAACTGCAATCTTCTCTGAGTGGTTCTAAGAAAATTAAACCAAAAAGAGAGAGAGAGAGAACGAGAGAGAAACCCAGACTTCACCAAGTGGTGTTTCAAATGTCGCCAGCCACAGACTGTAGCCTTGTACCTTTGTTCTTTGGGGGTTTGCCAAGGCTCACTGCAGCAGCAGAAAATGAGGCCACTCTCCCTGGCCTCTGCTGTCCGAGTCTGAACAGCGGCAGGGCCTATGCACCTGTTGGAGTGGGGTATGTCAAACACTAGAGGCCAGGGGCTCTGTGCTGCCCCCTCTCTGCCCGCTTCCTCAGAGGCCGCTTAGAGGACACTCAGCTAAAAATGCTGCCTTTGTTTGGGGGGGAGAGTAGCAAATTGGATTTTTCAGAATGGGTAAAAGTGATACAGAATGACAAGGCTCATCTTTCAGCATTCAGCCTGCCCAGAACTATCTAGCTCTTGATTATAAGCACTCTTGAAATGCTCTCTAATTTGTTCCAATGTATAGCTCTTTATCACACATCCTATTGGAACTGACAAGGACCTTCAAGATTTGCTTGTCCATCTGAGGCCCAAAGAGGAGACAAGATCTAAGCAAAACCAGGCAGCAAGTTGGTGACAGAGTTGACAGTCTCAGAGGCTGTGTCTCTTGATACCTTGGACAATGATGTTTCTCTTCCATCACACAGAGCACAAGTGCCTAGAGGTAGCTTAGCAGATTTATGAAGCACAACAATGTCTCAGGTGCTGTGTTCCTAAAAGATTGCAGGCATTTATAAGCAAGGACTTCTGACTGATATGGACTCACAATGTAAAGATTAGGAAAATAAACTTCATCCAACCTCTTTATCCATGTTGAATGGATTATCATTTGTTCTTAAATCTCTTTCACTTATGTGAGGACCTGTGTACAAATTTGACCTCCCAATTTACATTCTGAGCACCCAGGGGGCAGGGTGCGTGTTTTCTAACCTCTTGATGGCCTCCATGATATAAAGCCCACAGCAAAGTACCCAGTGGGTCCTGACTAAATAACAGTGATACATGCCTGACTTAAAACTCCTGATGCAGGACTCTGGAGGAGCGTTCTCACAGAGCTGGTCATCCTAAACTGGCAGTCATATGTGCTGGAGAGGGAAGTCATCATGGCCCCCAGAGAATCTACTGTACCTCAGAATCTCAGAGAATTTTAAGTATAGCATTTTATCAAGGAGGAATTTATGTTCCTTTTATATTTTCTGAATAAATTTCTTTTCTCCCCTCGTTGCCTATGACTGCCTTTTAGGTCTGTTCCACAGAGGAGGTGGTTAACATTGGCCTTGGCCTGATCTTATTTGTAAATATGAACTCTTGTGATAATCCCATTAAAGATGGCTTGTCATTAAAGCTTTGCCCTCATGGGAAGAATTGATTGTCTCAGAGCTAATTTCCCTCCACCGCTCTCCTACCACCTGAGCCTTCCTTTGGGAACCTTAAATCTTTCCTCCTCTCCCATTTCTAGGTACAGAAGAACACCACATTGTTCAAGGGAGGCCTTCCCAAAAAGGTCCTCATTAATTAAATCCTGTGAAAAATGCACTTTCATGCAACTATTTAACAAAAAGCAGTGAGGAATCCTTTGGTGATAAGAATGCTTATCCCCAAGATTCTGGTTTTGTCAGTTTCCTAAAGTGGCACTACCTTTTTGTGTGTGCGTGTGTGTGTGTGTCTGTGTGTGGATGTGCGCACACGCACACACACTAGCATATGGTAGTGGGTGTATACTGGGGCTATCATGTTTCCCTAAAAGGGAAGAATCTGAAGGGCAGATCATGGCTCCATTTTGAGCAATCTAAATATATAAACAAATATATAAACAAACAGTATGACCTAAAGGATAAATTTGTACCCCACATTGAGTAACACCCTTAAACATTTGAATTGCTGGTGAATTTTAAAAGAGATATTAGTGCATGATTGCATCAAATAATTTCCTTCTTAATTTTTATCAAGTATTATAAAGAGCAAGATCCCATGGTGCATCTAAAATCCAAGCCACTTGACAAATAACTGAAATTATGCACAACACTTTAGCAATATTACCTAGAAAAAGCAGCAGGTAAGGAAGAGTTATATATGCCTAACAGCTTGTAACCTTGGGGAAGTCAAAAGCAAGATTCTACAAATTGTGGCCGGAGAGCTAAGGGAAGCCCTCTGTAAGTTGGTATGGGGTTAGAAGAATTTGTGTTTTGTTTTGCTGACTGTTGACAGTCTTCACTTAACCCCCATGGTTATATAACTGGCCGTACCCACAGAAAAATGAATTAGGGTTTATTTCCTCCTGGGGCTCAGATCACAGTTCTCTCTGGGGAAGATTTCGGAATGTTCCTCACCAAACAGTACTGCGTGGCATACATACTAATGATTTATAGCAAAGTAAATGTAAAGAAACTTTTAGATCAGATCGTTTGTAATGTACCCTGGAGACAAATGGTGACACCAAAGGAGAATGTATGCGTGTGTTAGGCGGCGTGGGGTGGCAGATGGGGGTTAGGGAGCTGCACACTGCACATACAATGGAAAGAGAACAAAAGGTTCGAAGCGAAGAGACTTGTGTTCTCACTTTGGCTCCTTCACTAACTTGCAAGTCCCTCCCAAGCTCTTGAGCCCCGGCAGCCTCTTACCTAATGAGGGATACTAGAGAGATGATGTCTAGGGTTCCTCCCAGCTCCTATCAACGATTCTGTGATTTGAGCTCAAGTTCAAATTTTCTGCTTCAGAAAAAGAGCAGCTGGGTTTGAAGAAACTACCACCCGAAGGGACTGAGACAGCTGGGTAGGCCGTGCCTTTCATTTCCTCTTCCTCTTCCCTCCTCTCTTGGCTACATTTCTTGCTATCAAAACGAAACCTCTACTCCCAGACTTCGAAAGGTCCGTTCAAATTCTAGACTCTCGAGAAAAAACTTTAGAAGTCCCCTTGTTCTCTGGTCTCTTCCTAGGCCCTCAGATTCATTCCACAGGATGAGGGGCTTCCTCCTTCCAGCCAGCAATTTAGGGTGCCCTGGGATTGTAGGAGTTAAATGCTCCTTTCTGGAACCCTGGGTTTCCCTAAACTTCGCTGTTTCTGCCCATCGGAAGGAGAGGCAGCCATAAACCAAGGACTACACAGCCCCCAACCCCTTCCCCATTACAGAATGGGGAAGCAAAATATTCTGCCCCCCGGGACTCACAAGTCTGTAGCGATAACCATGAGGAAAGGCTGGAGCCCTTCTGGACCGGAGCTGCCTTCTCATGGCTATTCAGTGGGCAAAGACAGCAGAGGCAGGCAAGCGGGTGAGAGTCCTGGAGCTTCTACTGGTATAGGAGACACTGGTTGCCGGGGACACTTGGCACCTGGGAAAAGTGAACCCTACTAGCACGAGGCCTTCCCCAAAATAATCTAACATGCCCCACTCTCATTGGTTGGCCCCCGAATGAAGGGAAAGCCCTTATGGAAAAGCAAGCTCATCATTACAGGGAGGGGGAGATATTCTGGGTCACGAGGATGAGTAGCTCACCCCTCCCTGCTTCATGTGTCTTTCCACCCCTTGCCCTTCTCCAGCGCTTGAGAGGAGATACGATGGGCCCAATGGAAATCTGAAGTCATGTTCTTCTCAATTGAGAGTTGGATATCAGTGTGGGCAGGGGGTGGGGCATGGGTGGGAGTTGGGGGTGAGGGGAGATGGACAAGAATAACTTGCTTTTTTCATAAGGCTGATCTCATCCAAAAGGATCTAGGGTGTCAGGAAAGATTCCCTTTGCTCCCCCCGCCACACACACACTCTAAGCCACCTACAATATTCCTTATTTGTGTCAATCTGCGAGCTTCTTAAAATGTGGAGTATGCGTTCTCATTTTAGAGCCCAGGCTCTTGCTTTACCCCTCCCTGCTCCAAAGAGAGTCTTGGCCATTAAAGAAGCCTCTTCCTAGCTCACATGTCAGAGTGGCCCCATCAGTCACTGCCCCTCATACACACACCCCTTGGAATCCTGGCCAAATTTCTGTAGTGGTTTAGATCTATATTTATCCCTTAGCATCAGGGAAGGGAACAAGCCAGAACTTTGCAGTGTCAGTTTCCCAGACATATATAACTCCTGAAGCCAATGTAGGATCCAACAAAAGAAAAATTGGTAGATACAGCCAAAAACACTATATAGCATTTTTGGTCTGTTTGGTCCACCCCACTGGAGCCTGGGTAGCTAAAAGGCCTGGATAGATTTTGTCATCCTTCCTTCACAAATCACCACCCAGGTGGCTGAGAATGTTAAAGATACTGAGATTCCGGGCACATTCATAACCAAGAAAGACAACACAATAGCTTAGATAGAGGAATTTAGTCATAAGTCCAAGTCTGGACTATTCTGATGAAAATGGCTTCAATTGTGGTTAATTTTATTCTTATTTTATTTTTGAGGCATAATCTCACTCTGTCAGGCTAAAGTGAGTGCAGTGGCATAATCACAGTTCACTGCAACCTCAAACTCCTGGGCTCAAGCAATTATCCTGCCTCAACCTCCTGAGTAGCTAGTGATAGGTACATACCAGCACATCCACCTAATTTTTCTTATTTTTTGTAGAAATGGGGTCTTGCTATGTTG
Organism: Arctocebus calabarensis; assembly: GCA_963573935.1. Lineage (NCBI taxonomy): Eukaryota > Metazoa > Chordata > Mammalia > Primates > Lorisidae > Arctocebus > Arctocebus calabarensis. The sequence continues at coordinate 22,675 of CAUYON010126121.1, forward strand.
CTTGGGATGGTCTTGAACTTCTGGGCTCAGGTGATCTTCCTGCCTCAGCCTCCCCAAATGCTGGGATTACAGGCATGAGGCATCATGCCCAGCCTCATATCAGTCTTTTGTGTGATTCCTGAGGCCTTTGGAAGCCTCAAAAACCAAACAAAGAATAGGGCAACTGGTCTTATGTTAGTAAAGCAGAAAAGGGTACAGTGATTTTATTGACATTCCAAAAGCTGAGAGTGGCGAGACGAAAGAGGTTTGGAGCAACATGACCTCAGGTAACAAAATAGTTCATGCTCCAGAATCTCTCATTCCTTAGCATTCTGGGTAATTGGTGGTTTGATATATACTTTAATAGATTTGCTACGTATTTCGACTCCTGCCTTCTGGAATGCCAGCTGTTGGGCGGGGTAAAATAACCAAATCCCATAGGATGTCAAAGACAAAAATCTGTATGAGTTCATACTCAAAATACTCTAGTTAAAGGAGAAATCATTCCTTCCAATTTTGAAAACAAAAAGCAAAATGCCTAACGGTGCAACACAACAAAGCCAGAAGTGGCCAATGGGTGGCCAGGGAAGCGGTGGCTATGGAGGCAAGAGAGAAGAAAGGAGAGGCTTGGAGTAGAACAGCAGTTTCAAAGGCAAACGCATTCAAGTCTTGAAAACAGCATGCTCATTCCTTAGACAAAGGTGTTAGCAGCTGCTTCTGTAAGTCCCGGAGTTACTGTTCCAGTCAAATCTCATGACTGGTGACAATGGCAACTGGGAACAGAAACAATTTTACGGACTGGGTCCTCCTGTTCCCAAAGAAAGGAAGAGATCGTTGCACCCTTCGGAGAATCTTTGACTTTACCATAAGGTGAGCTAGTACATGGTATCTGTTCTTGTGGGTCATTTCCACAATTGTGTATGTGGGGAGGGCGCGATGTGTCTCAGAGCCATCAAAGAACAATTGCGTACTTTCCCTACCCAGGGGTTGACTAGCTCTTCAGGGAGGTCAGGTGCCGTGGAGCTTGAGAGTTGTTTGCCACTGGGGTCACAGAGATATTTTTGAATGCTCTCTAGAACCCTGGTTCCTTTCAGCATTAGTGACCTATAGAATCTGAAGTAAGGCGGCTCCAGGATGAGTGAGGACCTGAGGCTGCCATGAATGTGCCCAGCATAGGATGTCCTTTTTGAAGTGCACAGAGGAGGGAGAACTTACTCAGGGCTACAACGATCAGGGAAGGCTTCCCGGAATAGGCGGGGTTTGGGCTGGACCTTGAAGGGCAGGCCTTCAATCTGGAACAGTTACTGCCAGACTTTGACAATGCCAATCTGGTCCCTGGTGCCCAAAGTCCCCCCTCCCGAACAGCTAGCCTCTGAATAGTGGCCAGCAGGCATAGCCAGCAGGATCACTGGCTAAGGCCAGAAGGTTTCCTTGACCTGAATGGTCCAGATAATGGCCCCAGATCCCTCCTTCACTGGGTTCCAGGAAGAACCCTTAGTGCATCACATTCCTGCGCAGAGTTTCAATGTCAAGTACAGTTGTACAGTGAGAGATGCTTTCATTTCAAAGGATTGAAGTCTGTGGGTTTGTAACTGTATAAGCTTACCCCTAGGGGTGAAAAATGAAGGTTTGGGAAATTGTGAGGTCCTTGTGGAGATTCAAGCCTATCTCCAGTGGCTAAAAGGCACTAATGAGTATAATGCAGACAAGAAACACTGGTTCAAACAAACAACTAATTGGAATTAAGAGAAGTGTGCAGAGGCCCCTAATGAATGAATATGCTAATTGGTCTTCTTTGCTAGCCCCTTGGGCTTTGGCTGTGACATAGACTAGCCTATTAGATGCCTGCTCTGTAATAGCTGCTGAATGCTGGAGCCCTTTATTGCCATGGTAACATTGATGTCTAGAGTCTAGCTGAGCCCTGGATCTCTTAATTTACTACTCAGGCCGCTACAATTCTTTGGGTTTTATTATTCTTCGTGCCCCGGGTGCCAGAGTGGCAGTGAATCATGCTTATTCATCCTCTGCACCGCCCACGGTGTCTTTGAATAAGTCAGGGTGTCGCTTACTGTGTGTGATGAGCAGATTATTAAGTTAGAGCCTATCTCTGCCTAAGCTAGACTGCTGCCTCTCAGAAACTCAATGCACCTCTCCAACCACTTACCTGCTGCCTCACTCAAATGGCTTTTGGCAAGCAGGGTGATGGCACTGCAGTGGGCCCGCAGAGGCCCAGCCTCCTGGAAGCCTTTGCTTGCTTGGTGGGCAGGGAGAAGCAGCACGGTATAGGTAGGGCCACACTGACAGGGAAAATGAACCTTGGAGACAAACGCTATCACAATGGAGCAGTCAGAGGGGACAAGAGTCATTGCAGGAAGGGTCCTGCTGGGAACTGTGGAGCAAGAAGTTTCAGCCCCCGAAGGGCCAGGGGATAGGGCCTATATGGAAAAGGACATCCCTTGTTCTGAGTCACTCCAGAAGAAAGCAGTAGCCCCCAAAGGCTTTTGTTAGAAAAAACTGGTAAGCTGAGAGCTTGGAAGTTGGTAAGCAACTTATTAATGGAGCTGCCCAGGCTTCGCGTCTCAGTATAAAGATACTCTAAGTATCCACTGCCAGGGAATGAGAAGTGGGACGGAGGGCCTTGCTAGATGACCTCTTAGGATTCTTCCAACCTTGCAATCTGTGTGTCTATATATGATGCTGTTTAATTTATCAGGACACATGCTAAACTTGGGTGATGCTTTATATATGTACGTGTGCTTGATTCAACAGCACATATGCTAAAATTGGGATGATACTCTATATGTGTGTGTCTGTGTCTGTCTCCAGCCATAAATGAAATGCTGCAACAGGTGCAGAGATGTTTTCTTGACATCTCTGTCGCTAAGAAATGAACAAGCTGAAACCGAAGATAAATTGTGCAGTACATCCCCAAAGTGCAAATGACTCTTATGAGCAGCAGAGAGTCTTAGGGCTGTTGGGTTTTGTGGTTTGTTTGTTTTGTTTTGTCAGTAGACTGCAGCATTTCACTGGGCATTCTCTTGGGAGAACTGGCAGACTACAGAGAAAACGGTGGGGTGCACAAATTTGTCGCACATTTACAAGGTTTTCTTTCTGGTTTGGGGGAATGGAGGGTGGAGGGAGTGGGTAAGAGGTATTCTTGAACTAACTAGATTCTAAGAGATAAAGTTTTTCCCGATGCCAGGCTGTAAACCTAAGGACAGTCCATCAACGGTACCAGCACAGAAGGGGCTGTTAGGCAACAGTGGTATTTTCTGCCAAACTCTGCAAACCCGTTTATTATCAAGCAGCAGCATTTCCCCACACAGAGGACAGTGACATTAATCTAACCCGAACCCACTCTGGATTCAGCAAGCACCAGTCAGAAATCACACTGGCTCTCAGCTGCCTCTTAAATCAAAGTCAAATTCATAAGCAAGAGCTTAGGCTCTCTCCATCAACAGCCCTGTTTAGTTACTCACTTGCTGTAAGACCACAGGAATGCCAACTGATTTCTTCGTTGCACCATCTCCCCACCTTGAAAGAAAATAAGTCCAGCATCCATTGCTCTCCGGAATGCTGGGGGCCTGGAACTCTTCAAAAGAAAATGTCAAAAGAATCCTGAAATCAAGTAGAATTATTGTTTATTAGGGAATATAGCATAGTGTTTAAAATCACGGGCTCTAACAACAACAACAAAAAAATCATGGGCTCTATAATCAGAACTGGGTTTGAATCTAGTACCCACTCTTAATAGCTGTGTGACCTTGGGAGAGTTGTTTCGTCTCCCTAAGCCTCGATTTTCCCATCTGTAAAATCACTAAGTAGATATAAAGATGAAATAATTTATATAAAGTGCCTAACCTAGATCACTAGTATTATTATCGTCAGTATTATCAGTATGTGTCTTACGTGGATGTTGCTAGCAAAGTAGCTCCCAGAACACATGACTTCTCAGGGGCTATTCCCTGCCAAGACAGCAGATGAGTCGGTGGGAAACCATTGATGAAAGTGATCAAATTTAGCATCACTAAAAACAAGGCAATGGGCAATGCCATATGTGCCTCCTGATGTGATGCAATGGGATATCAACAACATTAATTCCGTAGTATTCTTGTCAAAAATGTTTAATCTGAATGTAATCATGAGGAAACAAAGACTGTGTGCAAGACAGCTGACCTGGACTCTTCAAAAATATCAGTACCACCTCTGGGGACAGGCCACCCTCCAGGGGTCACCCTTGCATTCTGGACAGGGGCCAGGTGGCTTGCCCAGCCCGTGGTACTGCTGGGGGCAGTCTTCTTGAAAATACATCTTTAAACCTTATCATAAGAGATACAATATAGGCATTCAAAACTGAACCAGTTGATTTTATGGGTGTGATGGTATAAGAAGAAAATGTTATCAAAGGTGACAATTTCCAACACATGACAGCATGCTGAAGCAAGTATTTTAAAGCATGCTCTTATTCACCCCCGTGAGACCTTCATGAATGTTCCCAATGATGTTAATCCCAGCTTCTGGCATTTATGTCAATAACCAGAGTTTATACTGACAGGAAACTCTGTAAAATACTTGGATTTATTCTAATCAGATACACCAGTTGCCAAGACCACTTACTGCAGGAATTAGGAGACATTTTTCTCAATTGTGCAATTTATGTCCCAGAAAAGAGACAAAATAATTTTCCTTCCACTCTGTCTCACAGGTTTGGGTGTGAACTATTCTCTTTTTCATTGTTTTTTGCACAGTTGGTTTTTTTGTTTGTTTTTTTATTAAATCATAGTTGTGTGTATTAATGCAATCATGGGATACCATGTGCTGGTTTCATATACAATCTGAAATATTTCCATCAAACTGGTTAACATACCCTTCATGGCATTTTCTTAGCTGTTGTGTTAAGACATTTATATTCTACATTTAGTAAGTTTTACCTGTGCCCTTCTAAGATGCACCATAGGTGTGATCCCACCAGTTACCCTCCCTCCATATTTTTTCTTTTAATATTATGTCTGCTTCAAAGTTTGTCTAGAAGTTCATTGTTGCTTTTTTTCTTTTTCTTTTCTTTCTTTCTTTTTTTTTTGAGACAGAGTCTCACTATGTCACCCTGGGTAAAGTGCCATGGCATCATAGCTCACAGCAACTTCAAACTCTAGGGCTTAAGCAATTCTCTTGCCTCAGGCTCCCAATCAACTGGAACTACAGGAGCCCACAACACTCACCTATTTTTTTTGTTGTTGTTGTTGCAGTTGTCATGGTTGTTTTGCAGGCCCAGGCTAGGTTCGAACCTGCCAGCCTCTGTGTATGTGGCCAGCACCCTAACCACTGTGCTATAGGCACCAAGCCTAGAAGTTCATTTCTTAATATCAAAAGAGCTAACCTTTTTTCCCTTTTTATTTCTAATTTTTACATTTACTGGATTATGATCAAAAGAAGATACCTATATGAGCTCTACTTTTTAGAAGCTTTCATTAAGAATTACTTTGGGGTCAAATACATAATCATAATTGATTTTATTTGAAAGCTACAAATTTATATATGTGGTACGTCTATATATTCAGGTTTTCTTATCACATTAAATCTTCCTATGCTCTTGTTTTTGTTTTCTGTTAAATCTATCACATTCTGAAAATGGAATGTTGAAATCTTCCACTTTTGAGGGAGGGCAGAGCAAGATGGCAGCTGAGTAACAGCTTCCTTGCAACTGGGCATGGTGAGACTGGGAGAAAGGACTTCATGCATCTCTGGCAGGTGGGATCTGCCCAGAAACTTCCCTTTGGGGACACAGGGAGACAGCATGAGACTTCTGGACACCCTGAGGAAGGGAAAAATGGCGTAAATTGGGCAAGTGGTTGCGTGTGTTTCATTCAGTCTAATACTGTAGGCAGCTGTGGGTGGGGCAACAGTGGGACTGCAGACTGGAAAGGCCTTGCCTGTGTGCTGTTTGGATTTCTTTTGGACTTGGTGCTCAGTTGAACTGCCTTGGGAGAACTTGGGCAAGAGTGCAGGGGTCTTTGAGCATTGTCTGGAGCCCCAGACTGGGCCACCGAGACAGATGGAGCCACCAGTGTTTGGTTGTGGGCTGTGTGGAGCCATTGTGGGAGAACTGCCCTGGCAAGCTCCACCCTCAGGGTCATAGAACAAACATCGGGTGGGAGCGAGGAATCTAGTGACTGAGCAGCCTAAAGGCGGGGACTGAGACGCCTTGCAGCCTTAGCCCTCAGGAGCATAGGATGAGACTGGTTTTGGCACACTGGGTAAGTGGATAGCCACTTAAGGAGTGATCCCAGCCGCAAGCGCTTTCCTGGGAAAGTGTCTGCTTAGCCCAAGTTAGCAATTTAAAGTGTCTTCTAAGCAGGCTGAGGAGGATTTAAGCTCTCCACCCTGCATGGTTTGAGAAATCATTAGAGACACAGGGTCACTCCCTACAAAGATCCAGTAACAACAGAGTGATTCTGCCAGGGTCTGATCTGGGAGAAACACCTCCCCAACTCTGAGGACAGTCATAAGCAACAGTGAAAAATAATCATGAGGCGG
>CAUYON010126122.1:0-12593 GCA_963573935.1 Arctocebus calabarensis
TATAGACCAATATCACTAATGAATATTGATGCAAAAATATTTAACAAGATACTAACAAACAGAATCCAACAACACATCAAACGAATTATACACCATGACCAAGTGGGCTTTATCCCAGGGTCTCAAGGCTGGTTCAATATACGCAAATCTATAAATGTAATTCAGCACATAAACAAATTAAAAAATAAAGACCATATGATTCTCTCAATTGATGTAGAAAAAGCTTTTGACAATATCCAGCATCCCTTCATGATCAGAACACTAAAAAATTGGTATAGAAGGGACATTTCTTAAACTGATAGAAGCCATCTACAGCAAACTCACAGCCAATATCATAGTGAATGGAGTTAAATTGAAGTCATTTCCACTTAGATCAGGAACAAGGCAAGGTTGCCCGTTGTCTCCATTGCTCTTCAACATCATAATGGAAGTTTTAGCCATTGCAGTTAGGGAAGAAAAGGCGATCAACGGTATCCACAAAGGGTCAGAAGAGATCAAACTTTCACTCTTCACAGATGATATGATTGTATATCTGGAAAACACCAGGGGTTCTACTACAAAACTTCTAGAAGTGATCAAGGAATACAGCAATGTCTCAGGCTACAAAATCAATACCCATAAATCTGTAGCCTTTATATTTACCAACAATAGCCAGGCCAAAAAAACAGTCAAGTCTAGTACCAAAGAAGATGAAATATTTTGGAGTTTACCTAACAAAGGATGTGAAAGATCTCTATAAAGAGAACTATGAAACTTAAAGAAAAGAAATAGCTGAAAATGTTAAAATGGAAAAATATACCATACTCATGGCTGGGAACAATCAACATTGTTAAAATATCTATACTACCTAAAGCAATATATAATTTTAATGCAATTCCTATCAAAGCTCCATTGTCATATTTTAAAGATCTTGAAAAAATAACACTTCGTTTTATATGGAATCAGAAAGAACCTCAAATAGCCAAGACATTACTCAGAAATAAAAATGAAGCAGGAGGAATCACACTACCAGACCTGAGACTGTACTATAAATTGATAGTGATCAAAACAGCATGGTACTGGCACAAAAACAGAGAGGTAGACATGAAACAATAAAAATCCTTTAAGAAAGTGTGGGGAAAACTCTTGAGGATGTAGACTTGGGGGAAAAGTATTCATGAAGAATACTTAAGTGGCAATTACAACAACAAAAATAAACAAATGGACTTAAGCTGAAAAGCTTCTGTACAACTAAGGAAACAAGCAAATAAACATCCTTTGTAATGGGAAAAGATATTTGTATGTTATAAATCTCACCAAGGCTTGGTAACTAGGATCTATAGAGACCTCAAATTAATCAACAAAAAAGAGCAATCAATCTTATCACTGGGTGAGAGACATGAACAGAACCTTCTCTGAAGAAGATAAATGGCTAACAAACATATGAAAAAATGCTCATTGTCCCTAATCATCAGAGAAATGCAAACCAAATCTACCCTGAGATATAACCTAAACCCCAGTAAGATTAACCCACATCACGAAGTCCCCAAATTGCAGATACTGGTGCCATTGTGGAAAGAGTGATACATTTTTACACTGTTGGTGGGATTGCAAACTAATATAACTTCTTTGGATGAAACATGGAGGAGAATCCTCAAAGAACTCAAATTAGACTTCCCATTTAATCCATAATTCTATTACTAGGCATCTACCCCAAAGAAAAAGAGTCACTCTATCATAAAGAGATTTGCATTAGAATGTTTATTGCAGTTCAGTTTACAATTGCCAAGATGTGGAAACAACCTAAATGCCCACCAACCCAGGAATTCATTAACAAACTGTGGTATAAGTGTGTCATGGAATACTATTCAACCATAGTTGGTGGCTTTACATATTTTGTATTAACCTGGATGGAATAGAAACATATTTTTCTTAGTAAAGTATTCTAAGAATGGAAAAGGAAATATCCAATGTACTCAATATGAAGCTAGCAGATGATGTAATACATGCCCACATAAGAGAAAAAATCAATTCAAGTTGGGAAGAGGGGTAATAAGTAAAGGAGGAAGGAGAGTGGAAGACGGGAGGGGATTGGTGTGCTCCCACTTAATGGGCACGATGTAAAGGTATATGGCACACCTCTTGGGTGTGGGATACAACTACAAGAGGGACTCTACCTAACAAATGCAAATATTGTAACCTAGTTATTTGTATCCTTACATTCACCTGAAATAACAAAAAAACTTGAGAAATAAAAAAATGAATATTCCAAACCAGTAAGAAGAAAACTATAAAACACTACTGAAGCACACAAAAATACTTGAATAAATAGTCATCTTCTCTTCTTGGTTAGGACATTGCAATATAACAAATATGTCAGACTCATTATCTTTATAATTTACAAAATTATGTAATCCCATTAAATATTCCAGTGAGTTTTTTTCATTGAGATAGAAAAATGACAAGTTAATCCTAAAATTCATTTGGAAAAATTATACCTAAGAATTACTATGTAAAACTGCATAGGAAATGCTCTAGGGAGACTGGCCCTTCCAGATATGAAAACATATTACAAAGCCTTTATAATTTGAACAGTGTGGTTTTGGCACATGAGGTGATGAATGGCACATAACAGAACAGAATTAGACTAAAATACATTGTTTAAAAGGTAGCATTTCAGAAAAGTAGTAAATCAAATAATTGGCAAATATTCTTTTAATAAATAATGACATTAGCTTGCCATTTGGAAAATGATAAAATTACATTACTCACATAATACATAACAATTCCTAATGAGTCAGATTTAAATATGAAATATAAAATTAAAAGTGCTGAATAAAGCATATATGAAATCACCTTTAGTCTGGTGTAGTTACAGCCTAATTCTAACTTAAAATCTAGAGCCAATAAAGGATTAAGTGTTATATACAAATTTTGATATTTTGATAAACTTTTACATGGCTAAAAGTACCACGAGCAATAACTAGAGGCAAATGACTGTTAGAAAAAACATATAAATCAGTGAGAAAGGGTTAATCTTCACGATGTGTTAAAATTTAAGGGAAAAAGACCAGCATTCCTATGGGAAAGTGGACAAAAGACATGAACAGATTCTTTGCCAAAATAGGTATAAACATATGAAAAGATGTTTAGCTTTACTCACAGCAAGAGAAATGTACACTATAACTACGCTGAGATACCATTTCTCACCTATTAGACTGTCAAGAACTCAAAAGCTTGACAGTGCTATGTATTGGTGAGACTATGGGGAAAAAGGCATTTTCATACATTGTTGGTGGGAATGCAAAATGGTACAAGACCTATAGAGAGAAATGGATAATACTTTGTAATATTACAAATACACATACTATTAATGCAGCTAGCACATGTTTAAGAATTTATGCTAAGGAGTCACCTCCAAGTATATGAGTGTACACATGCATATGGTTATTAAACAGCGTTATTTATAGTTACAAAATATGTGAAACTACTTGGACATTCAAGCATTGCAAATTGATTGAATAACACAAGATGGAATAAAACTCGTAAAAAGAATGTCGAAGGAGATACCAACAAACTGTTATGGAGTGATTTTTAGGAAATGTTAAGTGAAAAAAGCAAAGTGCAAAACGCATAACATAGATGGGGAAAATAATGAACATACCTCAGAGTTTGGCAGGGCTTGGTATATGTGTGTGTATTAGAATTACAAACAAATCCAAAACTCTAGTAAGTCTGTATATTGTAGCACGATGACCAAAGCAATCCTAGAACCATTTTATGTACAAATGAATACATAATGTCTATCTTAGTAGGAGCCAGAGAGCTCAATGTTGAAACAAGATCCTACAAAGAAGGAATGGGGCAATGTGAGAAAGAATTTCATGAAGATGACTGTTATTGGAATTATTAGCATGAACTTTCGATTCCTAAGATCTATAGTAGCATGTCCATGCATCTTTATGTGCACATGCATGTTTGGGTATGTGGATATATTTGTGTGTATGTGTATATAAATATATGTATTTTCTAGATCTGTCCCCTGAAAAGACCAAGAAGCAAGGATACTGCAGTAGCAGGTAGCACATATAGTATCCAGATCTTACTCTCTGACACCATTTTCCACTGAAACTAGGACTTTTTGGAGAAGTGGTTGCTTCCAGGACTAGGGTTTGATGATCCTGGAATATCTTACCATGTCAGAAAGTAAGGAAGTGCTAAAAAAAGAAAAAGAAAAAAGCAAAACAAAACAAAACCATAATGGAACATGTTACTAGGATAGAGAAACTAGTTTGAAGGGTCTTCCACCCATTGGCCAAACTAATTGCACTAAATGACTTGTAAACTATCAAAAAAAGAGAGAACTTTATGAGTCTATACCAGTAGTAAATATATCAATAAATGAAGTCTATTCTTACAGTAGATGCCTCCTAAGACTAACTGGTAACCTCATGTTTCTCTCCTAATGTTAACTAACATCTTACACAACCATGGTACATTTATCAAAGCTAAGAAATTAACATTGAGACAAGACTATTAATTGAACCACAGACCTTAGTTGGATTTTCCAGTAGTTTTTCCACTATTATTCTTCTGATCCAATCTATGATCCCATGTTACATTTAATGATCACATGTCTTTAGTCTTCTCCAGTCCATGACAGTTTCTTAGTCCTTCTTTGTCTTTTCAATGTTGAGGCTTGAAAGGAGCTGGCCAGGAATTTTACAGAATGTCCCTCAATTTAGAATTGTCTGATATATTTTTATTAGATTGTTGTTACCAACTTTTTGGATGAATACCACAGAGGTGAGGTAATTTCATTGAATCTTATTAGAGGGTACATGCTGCCAACCTGACTTTTCCTGGCAAACATTGATCAGTTGGGTAAAGGTGGTGTCTGCTAGGTTATCTATCTGTAGAGTTAACATTTTTTCTTTCTGTGCTGCATTTTTGGAAGTAATTGCTTCTCACAGTCTGGAGGCTGGAGGAAAAATAAAAGAAGTAATCACCACATCTACCTGTATGCCAAAGGAGGGAAACTAAACTCTATCTTTTGGAAAAAAAGATTTTTAAAGAATTTGTGAACATAATATTAAGACCACCTTAGTAATTAATAAATGTTTTGGGAGGATACTTTGAGGATCTATAAATATACTTTTTCTCTTTAATGTTTTGTCTACTAACTTTGGCAATCATTGGTGACTGTTCCCTGAAGCAATTATTACTTTACTAGTCTAATGGTGATTTGTATTTCATGTATTCTTTGTCTATTTGCTATTATTTGGAATTCTTCTAAAGATACGTTTCTTCTCTCCTGTTTGTTTCTATATTTATTCATTTATTACAACAATGTAGACTCATGGTTACAATCTAATACTACCTATTCTGTAAACACATCTATTTCTGTAAACATCTACCTTCACATATTAAAATGAACCTATAGTCATACTATATTCAACTCTATACCACAGGATTCATCCTAGTTTTTCCCTCTGTTTTTCATTTATAGCCTATTCCCCTCATAGTGCCTTTTCTTTCTTTTTCTTTTTGTTAGCCACTCTTCTTCACTCTTTTAGAGGTTTTCTTTTGTGAAAGCTTTATAAAAGCATAACTCACATACCATGTAATTTACCCATTTAAAGTGTATACCGTGCAGTAGCTTTTAATGTACTCATAGAATTGTATACCCATTACAAAATCAATTTTAGAATATTATCATCACCCCAAAAGAAACTGTCATCTCCCATTTCCCTTATCCCCCAGCCTTTGGTAACCACTCTCTATTTCTGTCTATAGATTTGCTTATTTTGAACATATCATGTGAATGAATTAATTATATTCATTTGTATTTGTGATCATTTACTTTGGATATCTCTTACACAAGGTGATGCTATAAGTGGAAATGTTCCTTTAATAATTCTCCTTGTTGAAACTCCCCGAACCCAGGATAATAGATAACCACACAAAAGATAGGAAGATAAACAGGCTTTCAGATATATACCACCAGCTTAGTTTAAGGTATTCATCAGGATTGAACTTATCAAGTTGTTTTCCACTCATTTATATAGCATCAAGAACTCATGAGGTGGTCACTTCACAATAACATTTAAGAACCTATTAATAACAACTTTGACAAGAATTTATAGCAATTGCAACAGTGACATAATTAATGATAATAAGTACCCAAACAGCCTCCATTTTCAAGCCAACTCTTGAAAAAATAATTTATATTATATTGTTTGACTTTAGAATAAGTTAGAGAGGGTTCTCATAAAATCAAGAAAAAGACAGTTGATTGCTTAAAGTACTTATCTAAATGCAAGAAGAGATATCAGACTATACAAACTTGATTTGTTCTGTCTGTGAATAATGTAAATAAGCCCTGTCTGGCACCATTGTAGGGGCTCAGCAGCATGGGGTATGGGGTGATTAGTAAAAGGATACAAAATTTCAGTTAGAAAGGAGAAAAAGTTCAAAAGACCTATTTTACAATACGGAGACTATGGTTAATACACTTACAGCTCATGTGTCGCTTAACCATGGGGATATGTTCTAAGAAATGTGTTGTTAGGTGATTTTGTCATCTTGAAAACATCAGAGTATACATACACACACCTATGTGCTATAGTCTACTACAAACTTAGGCTATATGATTTAGCCTATTTCTTCTAGGCTACAACCTGTATAGCAGGTACACTGTATATAGTTATAACAGAACATAATTGCAAGTGTGCATGTAAACATATCTAAACAGAAAAGATAGAGTAAAAATATGGGATTATCTCATTCCAGGTTATACTAGAAAATAATACAGGATTAAAGTCTTAGGGGACCACCGGTCATAGTTGACTGAAATGCCATTTTGCAGTGCATGACTACAAAATGCATTGTATTCTTGGAAATTATTAAGAGAATAGATTTGAAATGTTCTTACTGCAAAAACAAGTATCTGAAATAATGCATATGTTCGTTAGCTTGATTCAGCCCTTCCACAATATGTACATATTTCAAATAGCATGTTAGACAAGGTAAATATATACAGTTTTTAATTTGTCAATTAAAAAAACCCAATTACACAAAAAAATCTCATCCATAAGATTGATCTTTGAATATTTTCACCATGGAAGATGAGTCAGTTAGGAAGAAATTAATTTATGGATGACTATCACAATTTCATCCAGTAATATTTCTAGTGAAGTATTAGTACAGTAGACATTCTTTGTGTTCTAGAAGTGTGATTGAAAATCCCTAAATGTATTCAAGTTCCCTGTTCATATGATTTTACTGACTGCTAATTGAGGTATCTGTGTGAAAGAGTTTTTCTTAGAAGTAATAAGGTCAACAATAAATAAATACTTCATGATTAAAAATGGCAAATGAAATAAAATATAAATCAGTATTCCCAATTGTCTTGAACCAAAAGCCTTGTATTGAGTAGTATAATGCATGAAATTGTCCATGTGTGTTCTGATAGGGCACTTGGAATACTGATTCCTTTTCTTGCTATGGTTTGCTACTTACCTGGTACATTTCTGATCAATGCTTTTTAAAATTTGTTCCAAATTCCTAATTTGTAGCTTATAGCAGGGGTCTTTAGAAAAAAGTAAGATAAAAAAGGTAAGCTTAATTATGGATAAGACTAAATGCCTTGTTTTATTCAATACAATAGTCAGCAATTCCTGAACTGACAAAAGCAGACTTCTCTACTGAGGGGTGTCCCGTAACAATTTATAAGGACTTAGTCCATAATTATCTAAGACAGCAGTTCTCAATCTGTGGGTCGTGTATTAAAGGGCCATGGCATTAGGCAGGTTGAGAACTACTGATCTAAGAGTTATTATGAGCTTATGGATACTGAAAACATTGCTAGTCTCCAGAGATTTTAATTTATACCAAGTGGGAACTATGGTTATCTCCATATTCAAACCTAGAAACAGAATATTTTTATCTTTTTTTCTATATAAGTTCTTCTAGTAAATTTTGGCCTTTTAATTGGGTCAAATTGTAAGCCTTTGTTTCAATGTGATTTTTGTGTGTTTCCTCCCTCCATTTTTGTTTGCCACTTGATATACTTAAGGGGAGGTCCTTTCTACCATGCTTATATTTTTACTTGTCTTCCTCCACAGAGCTTCAAACCAGAATTGTCACAGAGTTAGGCGCTTCCTCCATTGGAGTTGTTGCTTTATCAAGTTTAAGGATTCTGGGTTTAGGTTGGGTTTGAATTATCCACTTTGCTGTGCCACAGGTTTGCTATGAGGGCTTTTCCCCTAAAACCTTAAGAGAGCTTTTGTACTGACAGGCTTCAGTGGCACAATGGCAGAGCACAGCAGTGCAAGGACTACAACCCAGAGGTCTGTGGACTGAAAACATCCTCTACCATGACCCTGCCTTTTCTTGCCACATGGGTTTTTAAATACCTGCCCCCTTTTCTCTCTAGAGAAGTTTTCTTAGAATATTTTGGACTTCTAGATGTGTGAAGTTGTGCTTTTCAGTTTCTATCTTCATCCAGTCAGTGTGACACAGACTGTCTAGGTAGGCAAAGTTGGGGACCTAGGGATTTTCCTCATAGGCAGTTGTCTCCTATGGCACATTTTGGGAATGCCAGATAAGCTCCCTGGGGTAGAGATCCACATACAGTAAGGTCATTATGTTAGTCGTCCAGGTGGGTTCCATCAAGCCCCATGATGAAAAGATTAGCCCTTTGGTATGCTAGAAAGCAACAGTGCTAACCAAGCTGAAGTGCATTGAGCAAGGGTTTTGCATTAGGAGAACAGTTGAGTATTAAATCCTCTTTTTCTCAACTTTTTTTTTTTTTTAAATAATCAGTTTCTGAGCCAAGGGTTTTCCTGGATGTATCTGGGAGGTACTTTCCTCAGTACCTTTGGAGATCAGGAGGTTGTGTAAAAGCAGGAAGGAAAGCAGGAAGGATCGATGTGATGTCTTGTCAAAGGGAAAGGCAATCAGTGTCCTGTATACTAAATTATAATACAGGACTGGAGAGTTGAATACCCTTGAGGCAGGACAGGGAAGAAGTACTGTGGATTTTTCCAGGTAAAAACAAACTGCTTCTGGTGATCTTTACTAAGAAATATTAAACATATTCTAGATCACTAGTTACCAGGTACAAGGGGATGTGATCATTTTCTCAAGCAATGAAACTACATCTGAAACAGGAGCTGCAGCTGGAGTCACCATGTGGTTAAATTTACATAATCTATTGTAGTTCTTCAGGATGCATCCATTTTCCGCACAGCCAAATGGGTACATTGAGTGGGGATGTGGTGGGAATTACTATGCCTATATCCTTTAAAACTTTTTATAGACACTAATCTCTGCAGTCCCTTTAGGAATACAGTGCTGCTTTTGGTTTACTTTTTTCCTAAGTGGAGGCAATAGTAGTGGCTTCCACTTGGCCTTTGCTACCATTTTAGCCCACTTTACAGGTCAGGGTGCCAATGTGAAATTCTAGTTGCTGAATATGTCATATGTTGCTGAATATGTCAGGGCATTTTAGTTATGCCCTCTGGAACTAAGTACATAAACACATGATGTGTATATGGGGACCCAGTGGACTTACTGTGAGATGGGCCTGTGTTTAAAACTTTATTCATCACCTGATCTCTATAAAACTCACTCTGAGAAGTAGGCCAAAGTGATATTTTCTGTCTCCTGGAATTTATAATGACAGTTTGTATCGAGTAATCCCTGAAAGGTCTCATTACTTACTTTTCTTCAGTGTATCATCACCCTGGTAAAGGGCTATAAGTCCCAGTTAGCATGGTTAGGAGAAAGAATAAAAGTATAGTTTGGCAGTGTAAGTGGGATCCTTTCCCAAGGTGACCCATGTAACCCTTATTTTCAAAGGTTTTGGTTTGTAAGCTGAACTAACTCAAATCTGGAAATTGACTGAAGGTCCAGAACTCTGTTTTGGTGACAAATTAGGTTTTTTTTTTTTTTTCCATTCGTCCTAGAACTAAAATTTAGCAGATTGCTCATAGCTTTCCTTCTAGGGACACCTTGATCAATTATCTTACAACATTGGTTTCTGCAAGCCAGATTATTGTGACAACTGCTTTAACTTCACTCTTATTTACAGTAAACACATCCATCTTGTCTTTGGCAATTTAGTGCTGCCAATTGACTCCTGTCACTTTGGGATCTAGTTATCCCCTTTACACCAAGGATCCTACTTCTGTGGCAGCAGTCACATGTAATTTCAGAACTACAAAGAAAAGCAGGGATGGTGCAGCTCTACTAACAAATTTACTTCTCACATTCATGGTAAAAGCTATGCTCTATGTACCCTTCCTGGGTGAATGAGCAGGTCTTAATATGATAAATCTATTCTAATACTAGTTTTTCTTATTCTGTGGATAATTTCCTGTCAGGTACACTAAGGAAGTTCTGGCATTTCAACTTAATTTATTATAGACCACCTTTTGTTCTATGTTGCAGCGAACCAAACAAACAGATTTTTCTCCCTACCCAGTCCATAATCTGTTTATTGGGCTTATATAATAAAATACACTCTGATAAAATTTTGTATTTCTTCTACCATTATTCCATAGTCTTAATATGCATCTCAACACATATTCCCTGGGTTTATGTCTATATAAATTAGAAAAATCACGCAGCTCTTTTTATGTATAGCATATCTTCTGATGGGTCACACTTTTTACCTTATCTTTTGTGGCTTCTGGAACTTGAGTCAAGCTAGGAGGCTAGAAACAATGAAATGTGGTAGGGACAGGAGACATAGGAGTATTTGAGAAGCCAACTACTTTAAGAAAAGCCATAATTTTTAAAGGCAAATCAGGGTTAGTAATAGAATGGCTATCTCTACTGGCAAAAAACACAGCAGAATTGAGAGGTCCAGTGTCTCCAGGATTATGAGGATCTTCCCCAATGTTCTCATTCCAATTCTCAGGATCCCATTCTTTCCCAATAAGTACCCTCACTTTAATAGAAGACACCCTGTGAAGTTGGAAATTCAACTTATGTTATAAATCAGGATGAACATTTCATTTTCAGAAAAAAATTATCACTATGTGGCTACTAGGAGATAAAGTTCATAAATATATTCATTTATTTTAGAATCTGGAAATTTTATACCTTTATTAGCAAGGGTGAAATTTTTTAAACTTAATTTTTATTAAATTATAACCATACGCATTAATGGGATACATTGTGATTTGATATACAATGTGGAATGCTTAAATCAAACAACCATCACCTAACTTATTTTTGTGGTAAGACACTCTTAGTTGTTTTGAAATGTACCTTTGCATTGTGTACATTAGATGAGATCCCCCCAAATACCTTCCCTCAACTCACCCTCCACCTTCACCTCCCCTTTTTCTCCTCTCCCTTCTTTCTTTTTGGACTATCTTTATGTTTTATCATTTGTAGCAACATAAATACTTTTAGATCAATAATGTGGAGTTTGAGCTGGGAAGTTGGAGTTGAGCTCATTTAAAAAAATTTCCTCCACATTCTCCAGCACAGTTGGAAGCAACCAGCCATTTTCATTGTATTTATTAGTTTAACAAAAGGTCAATGTGAATTGGATCTGGAGTTTCTAGAATTCTTGTATCTCATTAAATCTACAGGCACTTAACCAATAGTTTCTGGTGTTTAAAAGGGCACTAAAAATCCATGGCATGGGGCGGCGCCTGTGGTTAAGCGAGTAGGCGCCAGCCCAATATACAAAGGTGACGGGTTCAAACCCAGCCTTGGCCGGCCGAACTGCAAAACAAACAAAAAAATAGCCGGGCATTGTGGTGGGCGCCTGTAGTCCCAGTTACTCGGAGGCTGAGGCAAAAGAATTGCCTAAAAACCCGGGAGTTGGAGGTTGCTGTGAGCTGTGTGATGCCACGTCACTCTACTGAGGGTGATAAAGTGAGACTCTGTCTCTACAAAAAAAAAAAGTCCATGGCATAATGTTTATGTATATACTCAAAATACTATTATTGGATACTTTTTTGTTTTTTGAAGGCAAAGTCTCACCCTGTTTCCCAGGCTAGAATGTAGTAGTGTCATCATAGTTCACTGCAATTTCAAATTCATTGGTCTGAGTGATCCTTCTGCTTTAGCTTCCCAAATAGCTTGGACTAGATTTGTGCACCACCACACCTGGATAATGTTTCTATTTTTAGTATAGAGACATGCACCACTACACGCAGCTAATTTTTCTACTTTTAGTATAGATGGGGGTCTTGCTATTTGGCCAGGGTAGGCTTAAACTCCTGGCTACAAGTGATCCTTCTCCCTCAGCCTCCTAAAATGTTAGTACTACAGGCATGTGCCATCATGCCTGGCCAGGATACTCTCAATCACATACTTATAAAAGAGAAAGTTCTAAGTGACTATGTATTTGATACATGTTGTCAAAGAGTTGAATCTTAAATGTTACAGGCCTAGAACGGAAGAATACATCCAGAAAAGCAACATTGTTTCATATAAATTTTAAACAAAAATTTTTTTTTTTAATAATTTTATTGAATCATAATTATGTACATTGGTGCAATCACAGGGCATGATTCATATACATTCAGAAATATTTTGATCATACTGTTACAGATATCCTTCATGGCATTTCCTTGATCACTATATAA
>CAUYON010126123.1:0-12163 GCA_963573935.1 Arctocebus calabarensis
GGGGGGAGGAAAGGGGGAGGGAAAGGGGGGGAAGGGGGAGAAAGGGGGGAGGAAAGGGGGGAGGAAGGAAGGAGAGGGGGAGGGAAGGGGGAAGGAAATGGGGAGGTAAAGGGTGAGGGAAAGGGGAGAGGAAAGGGGGGAGGAAAAGGGGGGAGGAAAGAAGGAAGGAGAGGGGGAGGAAGGAAGGAAAAGGGAGAGGAAAGAAAGGAAAGGGGAGAGGAAGGAAAGAAGAGGGAGAGGAAGGAAGGGAAAGGGGGGAGGAAGGAAAGGAGAGGGGGGGAAGGCAGAGTGTTGTGCGAGTTGGCCAAGCTAGCAAGTTAGTGCTCAGTGACCCCCTTCCTCTGCGAGGGAGAAGGTGAGTGAGAAGAGGTGCAAACTACCCGCGTCACGGGGCCGAACCTGTGTTACACTTTCTAGGGGTGTTTCTTGCATTGGATGAGGAAACGGTGGCCAAGGGTCTGCTCAAGCGGGAGACGGTGCTGACGTAGCCGTTGGTGGAGCAGGGAGCTTGGTTGGGTGAGAAAGTGAGGGAGACGCGTGCAGCTCGGGGCGTCGGGGCACAGGCAGCTTGGGGGTCCCACCAAGTTTCCTTTGGAAGCCTCAGTTGACTTGGATTATGTTAAAACACCTCAACCCTTGGGATGGAGCAAAGTCACAGTTTAACTCAGAGCAGGCGCTCAGAAAGCATTTGCTGAGGTGATGAGTGAGTTTGTTAGGACCTCGGTGGAGCCAGTGCACCCGCCGCAGGACCGACATGGCGGTGGGTCTCCCGTCCATCAGATGTCACCGCCGCAGGACCAGCATGGCAGTGGGTCTCCCATCCATCAGATGTCACCGCTGCAGGACCGGCATGGCGGTGGGTCTCCCGTCCATCAGATGTCACCACTGCAGGACCGGCATGGTGGTGGATCTCCCGTCCATCAGATGCCACACACTGCGTGGATGCCCAGGGCCATGCTCCGTGAATATCTCCAGCTCCCAGGAGAGGTGGGATCTGGGCTTGGTGGACGCAGGGTGGGACCGGGGGCTGCCCTGTGAGGGCAGCTGCTGTTCTGAGCCCCAGATGATGGCATTTACCCGGCAGCTGTCTCTGTTATCTACCAGGGTGGACATAGGATGTCCAGGGTCAGGGGTCTCACACCTGGGAAGCTGTTAGAACATAGGCATCCCACTTTCAGGGAGCCCAGGCGACCTGGCAAATAAACGCCATGTGCGTCTGCACTGAGATCCTCTAATACAGGGGAGGGGCCTCTGACCAGGCACGTGTGACGAGTGGCACGTTCCTTCTCTGCACATCTCAGGCTCAGAGGCTACAACTGCCTGCAAGGGGTGCTGGAAGGTGCAGTCTTGCTTGGAGTCCCTCACACAGACGTAGAAATATGCTGAAATGAGTTCAAGTGCCAAGAGAATTTTTAAGATAAAAATTAAAGGCTTTAAAGACAATGATAGGCTGGGTGTGGTGGCTCACACCTGTAATCCCAGCACTCTGGGAGGCCGAGGCGGGAGGATCATCTGTGCTTGGGAGTTGGAGGCCAGCCTAAGCAAGAGTGAGACCCCATCTCTGCTAAAAATAGAAAAACTAACTTTTGGTGGGCGCCTGTAGTCCCGGCTACTTGGGAGGCTGAGACAGGAAGATCGGCTGGACCCAGGAGTTTGAGGTTCCTGTGAACTACGGTGATGCCACTGCACTCCAGTCCAGAGACAAGGCAGAATCTGTCTCAAAAAACAAACAAGCAAAACCAAAACAACACTCAGTTACAATGAGCCACCTGAAGCTTCTCCAGTTCCCAGAAGTTGGGGCAGAAGCGTATCTCCGAGCCGGGTCCCCACCCTGTGGCTGATTTTAGGACCAAATGCCCCGTGATGACTTTCCTCTGTGCGACAGCTGGGCTAGGTGCCAGCAAACGCCAGTGGGTCCTCCAGGCCACCTCTGGCTGACCACCTGGTCACAATAACATGCTGCTCTGTGGTGTCCTTCCAGGGTGCCCAGTGCTCCCGGGTTGAGACTGGGCTGTCAGGTGGCCACTACGTCCGGTGTTAGGGGCTTGTTCTGAGCCTCTGGCTCCCTCCTACCCTGCTCTCATTTCCACTCTCACCCGAGGTGCAACTCGACCCTGGACCCTGTGTTCCCCACACAAGTCGTGCCCTCGTGGGAGGCCACCACCTTTCCTGTGCAGCCCTCTCCACCGGGAACATGCTCCCCTCTGAGGGCAGGTCCAGACTTGGTTCAGGCAGCTCCACCTCTAAGAAGCTGCCTGGATGTTCCATTGACACAGAATGCCCGTTTGACTCACGAGCAGAGACCCACCAACTCCCGCCCCTGTGCGTGTGCTCGGATGTGAGCACCCAGAGCCACGTGCCACAGGAGGAGCGCTGCCGTCATGGCGGGTCCATCCAGTAAGTGTTACAGACACAGAAACACATGCCCCACACCACACAGAGCCCTGGGTGAGCACCCCGAAAAGCTACTGCCCGGAAAGGCCACACAGAGAAGCAGCGTCTGTGGTATCACGTGTTCCCATCCGGGTAAAGGTCTGGGGGCCGTGGCCTTGGCAGGGTGGGAGGGCTCCTGGGGGCCAGTCTCGCTCTGTGCCTTGGTCTGGGTTTCTGTGGCCATTTATATGAATCACGTGTACTTTTCTGCACGCGTATTGCACCTCTGAAGAACTGATTAAAAACTCTCACGTACTATGCCTTTTGTGCTTGACTTTGTTGTATCTGTTCTTATATTTGGATAACAATAGATTCATCTTTATTTTCTATTTTAATAATAGATTTTATTTTTTCGTTTTGTTTTATAAAAGGTAAAATTCACGTAACACGAAGTAATCATATTTAAAGCGTCCCATGCAGTGGCACTAAGCACATTCACGAGGGTGCGCAGCTGTCACCTGTGTGTAGTTTGACGACCTATTTGTTCATCCCACAGAGAGAAACCCGGTCCCCAGGAGCAGTCACCCTCCTCGCCTTCCCTCCGGCTCCGGCAGGTAACTGGTTCGTTTCCTGCCTCCACGCACTTACCTATTCTGGACATGTCAATAGGACTCCTGTTCTGGAATGGAGTCCTCAGATGGGTGGCCTTTCGTGTCCAGCTTCTATCACTCAGCACAGCACTTCCGAGATTCACACACATGTGGCCTGTGCCAGGATGCCGTTCCATTTCACAGCCGAGTCGTAGTCCACAGCGTGGAAAGGCCACGTTTCTGCTCATCCCCTGTCTGTGGCTGGACAACGGCACAGTTTCCGGGGTTTGGCTGTTGTAACTCACGCTGCTGCCAACAGTCAGGCACAAGCTTTTTTTTTGTAAATTCATTTCTTCGGGTAGATATGTAGGAGTGGAATTCTTATATCACGATATTTGGTTTACTGGTCCGCAGCCTCCATCAGACTATAATTCTGTCCTGTGCTCGGTAAGGGTTGTCTGGGGCCTGGCTGAGAGAAGGCCTTGGTAATACTGAACGTGTGATGGTGCGGATGGTGAATGAATGTGTGGTCGGAGGACCTGTCTCCGGTGGCTCTTACTCTGGAAAGTAGTCTGGGAAGAAGTCAGGCAGAATAAAGACGTGCCCTCTGGTCCTGGCACTGCCATGTGTCTGAGCTCTGGGCCTCCTGAAGGTCTTTGGGGGCCCCGGGGGCTCCTGCTGGGTCTGCTTCTCTGCGCCTTGGCTGCTGCCCAGGAGAACGGCACACACGGA
Organism: Arctocebus calabarensis; assembly: GCA_963573935.1. NCBI lineage: Eukaryota > Metazoa > Chordata > Mammalia > Primates > Lorisidae > Arctocebus > Arctocebus calabarensis. The sequence continues at coordinate 3,696 of CAUYON010126123.1, forward strand.
CCTGGGGCTGCTGGTGTTGCCCCTGGCCTTCCCTTCCACCCTGATGGCAAGCAGGGACACACTGGCATTCAGGGTCCACTGCTGCTGGACAGACCTTGAGGGGTGTGGGGCCGCCACGTCCTTCAGGGCTCTGGACAGCAATTCCTGGACAACGAGGCTCTTGCTGGGCGTTGCCAGGTATTTCTGGGCCTGCACCTCCACACCCGCCTGGCTGGGCCCACCCCAACCTTGAGGGTGTCTCTTCCCACCCTGTTCCTCCCCCCGAGCCCTGGCTGGGTCCTTGGCTTCGCTGCCGGGTTGGGTTTGTGAGCGCTGACCTGCACAGGAAGCTCTGCCGGCAGCCGGCCACTGTCCCCTCCCCGCTCTGCCCTGGCCATCAGTGGGGCTCTGTGTGCAGCTGCAAACACCTGGGGTGTGGAGGCGAAGTTTGGGCCCTGCTGTTTCTGGCCAGGAAGGAGGCAGAGGTGCCAGCGTCTCACTGCAGACCCGGAGGTGGCAGCGTTCGTGTGTAAGTTCTCCAACGTGAAAGGTCTGGACAGGCTTCAGACAAACCTCTGACAGCCTGGACCCCAGAGCCTGACTGAACCTACGCGTGGCCCCACCCACCCCAGGAGGACTTTTTACCACCTCTCAGGGCGTCCTGGGTGGAGTTCAGGCGGAGCCTCAGACTAGGGAGCAGTGTAGGCCTTTCACGAACGGTCTCACCTCGTCCTGCCTTTCAAGGTGCTGGGGGGACTTGCCAGGTGTCGCTAATTGGATTTGAGTTTGGCCTGTCTCCTGCGGGCTGCTGTGGATTGCAAAGAGAGGCCACCTGGCCTGGGGTTGGCACAAGGCCCAGCTTTTTGCCAGGCCAACGGTTTGGGCACTGAGATAATTCAGCCCTGTTCCATCCTGAGAGGAGAAGAGAGCCAGAGCCTGGAGTCTCTCAAACAGGCTCATGCCAGGAAGGGCAGAGGGAAGCAGTTGGAAGGAGGGACGGCTGGTCCTCCAGAAAATGAGCTGGGCACACATGTGCAATCCTGGGCATGTGCCTGTCATGTTTCTCTTCCCATCCTGTGCGTGAGGGAGGGAGGGATACGAAGGACGGATACACGGGCAACAAAGCACAGAGCACGTGGGATCGCCAGATGCATTCACTCATTCATTCACTCAGTCATTCACTCATTCAACAGCTATTTACTGAGCCAGGAACTGTGCCAGGTTATAGCAGCTGGAGAAAAGAAATAAACAGTTCCTCCCCGTGGAAGTGTTGCAGAACAGGATTCTGGGGGGAGGTAGACACTGGTCTGGGTGGGGCTTCTGCACCCCCCACTCTCTGTGGGCCCCAAGGCAGGTTGCTTTTACCAATTTGTGCCTCAGTTTCCCTCTTACAGGAGTGAGAGGGCACAGTGATGCCGTGTTTGTGAAGCCTTTTGTGCAGCTGACAGCCAGCCTTCCTTCAGAAATGGCACCAGTAGGAGGAATCACGGCAGCTACCTGGAAGGGGACTCAGTGCACCTGCACGTGAGCCTCTGACCAGCCCCCTGCAGCCCCAGGAGCAGACCAGACCCGACCCTTTCCCTCCTGCTCCCAGGACGCCTCACCCCTTGTACCTCGCATCTCCTGAGACTCAGTGACGACTGGTTCCCGTGTAGGTCTACCCTCACAGGCTGAGCTTCTTATGTGCAGAATCCTCCCAGCACAGAGCTGAAAGGTAGCGAATCCACAGGCAACCCCTACCCCAGCTCTCCCACCCCCCACCCTGTCCTATTTTTTCTAGCACATTCTATAATTGACTTCTCTCCTGTGCTCAGAACCTGTCCCTCCCCGCTCACAACCTGTCAGCTCCAGGGCAGCAGGGATTTGTCGTTTCTTTGCTCACTGATTTATGTCCCAGGCACATCTCTCACACAGATACTGACTGTGCCTGACATAACAGCCATTCCATCCGGATTTGTTGAATGGATTAGTAAACAAATCGGCTATATTTTCTGAAATTACTGAGTGAGCGTAATTATTATTCTGCGTCCCACCCTGCATAGAACATGTCACAGCCAACGCGGGCCCCGTTGCCTGCCGCTCCTCCTCTGGCCCAGGGCACGTGTCCAAATCACTTAATCTCTCGAAGCCTCGGCAGGTACTCCTGGGTAAGAAGGTAACAGCGTGACCTGGCCAGGTGTTGGGAGAATTCAATGGAAGGATGGGTGTCAAACCTTAGGGCCCTGCCTGGCACATGGGATATGACAACTATGTCAACTGTTGCCACCTGTCTAGGATGCTGAGGGATCACTCCGGGAAGAGCGTGAGCTTTCCCTGGGACAGGTCTTCCCCTTGTCTTCCTCGCTGCCGTGTGGCTTAGGAGTCAGGGAGACTGACACACCCACAGAACCCCAGTCTGTGCTGGCACGTGAGAGCAATGAGGCGTCCACCATCCAGCGTGGTGAAACCACCCTCATCCATTGCTGTCCGCACCCCCAGGCAGCCTCCCCCCGCTGCTGCCCAGCCACAAGCCACAGAGATGTCTTCCTAGGTGGTGGTGTGGGCCGAGGCCTGGGCTCTGTTCTGAGTGCTATCCTGGGATTCTGCCCTCCCTGCCCAGCTGTGCATTGATAGAGCCCGGTGTGCTGTGGTCGGGCCGCTCTGCCCGCCTGGCCTGGGATCCAGGGCAGCCTGCACAAGACCCCACCCTCCACCTGGCCACGTCTGGTGTGGTGCAGTCACGACGGGTTGTTTATGTGTAGTTTCTGACGGAGACTTGAAAGCATAACTCCTGCTCCTTCATCTAAACAGCCACTACTGTTGTACAAAAAGCAGGCAATCTCCTCGTTCCGATGTCAGACCAGAATATCGACTCCCAGCGCTTCCTGAGAGAGAAATCAAAGGGTCTTGTTTACTCCAAGTGAAAACTTCCAAAGTTCCCAAGCCCATGGGACTGGCTAGTTTTACCAGGAGGGAGGAAAATGCACGCTGAAAAGCCGGGGTGAGCCTCGGTGTTTGTTTCCCGAGCCTGTACTCCCTGGTTAGGGATCAGACGTCCCACTGAGAGGCTGGGTAGGTGGGGCTGAGCTGCCGGGAAGGCTTGTGGGCTCCCGTGGCACCTTTCCCGCATCTGGAGCCCCCTGCCTCCTCCCTCCTTCCTCCCAGGGAAGGTCCAGGGGCAGGGCAGGCTGGAGAAAGGGTTTCCACTAGGACGAGGTTTCTCTTCTGTGTAATGTCCTGCTGCTTGCACCAGTGGTCATCGGATTTCAGGACCACAATTTGGACAGCTGCATGTGCTCACTTGATCAAGTGCTGCTTTGGGCTCACAGGGAGGCCATGGTGGCCACCTTGTCCCTCCTGGGCTTGGGCCTTGGAGGCCTCTGACTCTCTGCAGGCAGCTGTCCTTCCAAGCAGGCCTGGGCCTGAATGCAGGAGGACTTGGGCACGGCTGGCTTAGAATTCATGTAATGATGAAGGAGATGAGGAAGGGAAGGGGCAGTGACCACATGACCTGGGGGCCTCCATTCCCACATGGCTGGGGCCCAGGTGGGTGTCGAGTTATGGTGGGCCCAGTGATGATGTGTAGTTGTTCCCGTGGGGCCACCAGGAATGACCAACAGACCCTCGACCCCACCGTCTGCTCCCCAGACGTGGGGCTGGCCTCTCCTTCTCCAGCCGCTGTGAGTTTCCTGTGGTTGCAGTGACAGGTGACCACACACCAGGGCTTAGAAGGACAGCATTTATCTCACAGTTGTCAGGGGACAGGTCAGGAGTATGACATCCGGTGTGGGCAGGGTCTCACCCCCTTGGGGGGGCTCCCTGCTCCTCTTCCCGCTGCAGCCCCGGCCATTGCCCCCCTGTGTGAGTCTGTGTCCACTTCCTATAAGGACATGGGTCATTGGATCAGGCCCCACCCTAACCAAACATGACCTCATTTTAACATGGCTACATCTGCAAAGACCCCGTCTCCAAATCAGTTCCCACTCACACGTACGGGTGAGCACATGTGTGATGTTAGGGGACACCCCTCTACCTGGGCAGAGCTGTCCTCCACCAGGGCCCTTTGCACTGTGAGGCCTCAGCTGTGTCCTCTGTGAACTGAGGATGACAGGTGCACCTGCCTCGCTGTGCTGATGTAGGGGTGGCGAGCCGTGCCACCACACAGGGAATGTGACCTGTGGCGGTCCTGCTCTTGGTCCACTACAGGGGTTCAGCAATAACATGGGGAGAGAGGGGCAGAGCAGACGCAGGGCCCAGCTGTCAGTGGTTTCTGGCCAAGATAACCTGTGCCCACAGTATGGCCGTCCAGGCCGTGCTGTGCATCAGCCCCGCCACCTTGCTCTTGCTCTGGGCATGGAGGAGCCTCTGTTTCTGACCAGGCTGTTTCCCGCCTGCTCTGGCTGCGATGTCCGTGTCCCTGCCTAGGTTCTGCTCCAGTGCGGCCTCTTGGCCTGGCCGTGGCTGTAACCCTCTGCCTTCCCCAGGGCATGTGCTGGAGCTGTGACTCGCTGCAGGTGCCTTGTGCTGGTCTGAGCGCCTCCAGAGCCCGGGCTCCACGGGGACGGGAACTGCTTCCTCCGTGGGCTCTCAGCCGTCTTGACGCCTGAGCCGCTGGCAGGTGCTGTCTCGCTGGGCAGCCTCTACCCCAGGGAGGCCCATGCGAGGAGCGGCCTGGGGGTGCTCGGCTCAGCTGGCTTTACTCTCTCCTGTTCTACTTGTTCTTTTTGTGGAAGTTTTTATTTTGAAAAAAAAAAACTGGACTCATTGAAAAATCACCAAATATTACAGTGACCTGCCCTATGTCTGTCACCGGGACTTGTCTGCGGTTGGCGGGTGGCTTCGTTTGTTCTTTACCTCTTTGCTCTCATCACGTCAGCATCACCATCATTGTTCATCTCTCTATTTTTGCTGAACTCAGGCGGTGGCCTGTGGACAATGTGTCCCTTGGCTTTCGGACACATCAGCATTCTCTGGGAACAAGGATGTTCCGCTACACCTTCCCACCAGCGTTCCTACTCAGATCCCACCCTTGTCCCAATACCGTGCTCTTTACCGGCTTTTCCTTCCTATCACGGCACCTGCCTGGAATCGCCTGCTGCGTTTGGCTGCCACATTTGTCTCCTTCAATCTGAAACGGTCCTTCGTCAGCTTAGTCCTTACTTTACAGACGCCCCTGAAGAGCGCAGACTCCCCGTGGTGTCGGCTGCCCTCTCTTTGCCTTTGTTTCACTGAATTCACTGAGATTATGCACATTTGGAAACCCTGTGTTTTCAGAAATGGGGGAGTTTTTCATTATCACCAAAAAAATCTTGCTTCTTACAAATTAATAAATTTGGCAACATTGGGCCCCAAACCCCACCCAGCATGTTGTCTGCAATTTGTACCTCACAGCTTCTGGAAGCCACTGTCGTGGTGAGAGGGAAGCTGGTGCCCTGGGCTGGGGCCGTTCCTTACTCACATGTACCTTGGTCATGCCCCTCACTCCATGGCCTTGGAAACAGTGACAGAGGACAAGTTTGGGGAGAGAACATCTCCCCAGTGGAGAGCCCAGCAAACATGATGCTCTCCTCCTGAACCCACAGAGGATGGCAGGCAGCTGCCCCAGGGCCAAGGGGAGAGACGCTGCCACAGAGACAAGAGTGGCTGCTGGGGGCTGCACGGCGGCAGGACAGGAAGGACAGGTGATAAGTGAGTCTGTGAAGAGGTGGCTCTGTGACTCCTGCAAACAGGGGTTTTCATCACTTTGTTGCTTGCGGTAGGTGCCTTGGCGTCACAGCTCATAGCAACCTCCAGCTCTTGGGCTTAGGCGATGCTCTTGCTTCAGCCTCCCGAGTAGCTGGGACTACAGGTGCCCACCACAATGCCCGGCTATATATATATTTTTTGTTTGCAGTTTGGCTGAGGTGGGTTTGAACCTGCCACCCTTGGTATATGGGGCCGGCGCCCTACTCACTGAGCCACAGGTGCCGCCCTGCAGACAGGGTTTATCAGCAGCTTGCTCTTCCTCAAGAACTCAGAGTCAGGCAGCTCCCTGCAATGAGGGTGTCAGCTCCAAAGAACAGGGCGGCATGCCCGGAGGGGTCCTGCGTGTCCTGGCTATGACGGGCCAGCACCCCAAGCATGTCTTCCTAGAATCTCCTACTCCCCAGAGCTGGAATCTCACACTTGGCCATGCTCTGTGCTGACCCCTAGCAGGTGTAATGTTCATATGATCTAAACCAATATGTAAATGATTGATAGGTATAGAGTAACTGGTTTGTTCTTCTCAACTAACTCTTTAGCTCCTTCTACCAAAAAAAAAGTCCTTTAATATTCTTAAACATATATCCCCTTTCGAGACACACAGAAACTCTCCCCATTTTATACGTTGATTCATACAACTGGCCTCCTGAAGGCTGTGGAGAATATGTTCTTATTAATAATCTTTATCCCATTTAGAAAAATCCACTTGTTACTCTATGTTTTCAAGTGAAGTTATATGTAGAAAGGTGTTTCTCAAGCTGTATATCATGCTATAAAATGAAATGTTTAAAAATTTTAAGTGTTTTCTGTTCCACGTCACCATTCTAAAGATTCTGATTATTCACCTTGAAAATTGGGGCTCACGCAGTCCTCTCCTTGGGGAACATACCCTGACCTCTGCTTCAGGATGGGGACCCACTGGGCCTCCCAGTGTGGGCGCCTTACCCTGGTGAGTCTCTGAGTCTCCTAGTCCCTCTTCTGGAATCTTCACCAGGAAGCTCATCTCAGAGGCTAACGGAGTTGGCCCCCTCCTGGGGGCTGGCCCTGAGGTCAGCACAAAGTTCCAGACGCCGTCACCCTGCATCCCACACCTTTCCCATGTGGGAAAAATGCTGAACCGTGGGAAGAAGAAAGAGAAAACAAAGATTGCCGGCCACGAAAAGTGCCCAGCCTCAAACGAAAGCATGCTCTCAAAGAACGGCGCCACGAAAAGGCCTGTGGGATGAACTGGGATGTTTATCTCCACGCCTTTAATGTGTTTGGTGATAAAGATCTTAATGGAAAACTTTCCTTCACAGAGATTGAGGCACATTTTCCTATTAATAATTTCAGATATTGGGAAATTCTTAGTTGATTTGGCCACGGGACGATGGCAGGAAAGGTCCTTTTCATCCTTAGCCACAGCGATAGCAGTGGTGGCCATGGTGATCAGCCAGTTTGGGAAAGTCCAGTGTGCTTGATGAACTGTGAAATCTCCTAATTGTATTCAGGCGAGTAAGGAAACATTTCATGCCTAAGTATATCCCATGGCAGGCCTTCAACTAGTTTTAAGCAGGGGTTCAGCCCCTGCTAAGGGAGATGGCCGTTATTGTGGATCAGAGCTTGGACCCCAGAGCCGTCAACACCTACCATTGCACTGTTAATATTTGATTGGTCTTTGATGTTGGACGCTTATAGATACAACTGGCAATTACAGCATCCAGAGACAGGTTCAGATTTGCCTCCACCACTTGCTGCCCAGGCAGCCTTGAGCAGCTTCCTCTCTGTGTGCCTTGCTTTGCTCCTCTGAGAAAAGGGAACAAGAATCATGGTAGCCACTCTGGGGATTGAGAGGCCAAGCGGGTTAATTCAAAATCGCTTTACTCAGCGTCCAGCACATGGAGAGTCTGCAGTGGAAGCTAGCGGTGAAGGTGATGATGGCAATGACGGTGGCAATGGTGTGTCCTCACTGTACACAGAGCACTTCGCACCTGCAGGCATCAGGCCACCACGGAACAGGAAAGGATTTGCGCCATTCTCCCAGCGTGTGCCTGCACCTTCTGATGATAGGAGGAGGTTTTGGGGGAGTCAGGAGGCAGTGAGGCTGTGGACCTAGGCCTCTCACAGCAGCAGTGGGCTCTAAGATGGACAGGACATGACCCCTGCCTCTACGGCCACAATCCCCTCCTCTGATGTGCAGGGCAGTATTCCAGTGCCTGCAGCAGGGGACAGCAGGTGTCACTGTGTGAGCGCACAGACTCCCTGTCCCATGGCTGGAGCAGACGCTCACCTCTGTGTCACTATAGATGCCTCTGGGATGATGACTCCACATGCCTGTGTCCTGATAGGTCCTTCCACTAATGATCACTACTCACTGTGCCAACAAGAGGACAGGCTTCAGTCCTCATTTCCAGCCGTGGCTAAAGCTTTGCTTATTTTTTAAAAAATTCTTTTCTTTTTTTGACACATGGTAATTGTATATACTTATGCTTATTTAACTGAAGGTTTTTGTCCTTAACTATAGATCTGAAAACATTTTGTGTTGTGAGGCTAATTATCAATACCTACCTTTGTTCATGATACTCTTTAATTACTATGAGTGTCTCTAAGAATATCAAGTGAGTTTCCATTATGTTTCCAGCATCCATCCATCTATCCATCCATCCATCCATCCTTCCATCCATCCACCTTTCCATCCATCCATCTTTCCATCCATCCATCCATCTTTTCATCCATCCATCCATCTTTCCATCCATCCATCCATCTTTTCATCCATCCATCCATCTTTC
>CAUYON010126124.1:0-17962 GCA_963573935.1 Arctocebus calabarensis
TATATAGTGATCAAGGAAATGCCATGAAGGATATCTGTAACAGTACGATCAAAATATTTCTGAATGTATATGAATCGTGCCCTGTGATTGCACCAATGTACATAATTATGATTCAATAAAATTATTAAAAAAAAATAAAAAGAAAGAGTGAGGCCTCATCTTTACTAAAATAGAAAACTTAGCTGGGTGTTGTGGTGGGCGCCTGTACTCCCAGTTACTTGGGAGGCAGAAAGACAAGGATTTGACCCAGGAGTTCGAGGTTGCTATGAGCTAGCTTGGCTGACACCAGGATACTCTAGCCTGGGTGACAGAGGGGGACTATGTTTCCACACACACAAAAAGTGAGTTTCAAAGAGTTTCTGGTATTATACATTTGTAAATCATTAAGTCAAGATTTACACTCACCAGCCTTTCTGATCTCTTTTCACTCTTCTGTGCTACCTCATATAAAGGAATAACGGGAAGAGAGAAAAAGAAAGAATGTGAAGAATGTGGGAGAATCTTCATTTCATGGTGCCTTTAAGGAAGCCCAAAGAGTGGGTTTTGTGCTGATGGATATGGGGAGCTGGTAAAGATTTTTGAAGGGCTAATATATTTTAGTTTTATAAGGCTAATCTGGCAGGGACGTATAGGTTGTGTCAGTTCAATAAAAATGTTTATTCATTATAAAACTGTTTATTAAACATATACTGTGTTCTATACTGTGGCTAGTCTGGGAATAAAGTTGAATCAACTAGTAATTATATACAGAATCCTTTGCGTAATATATTGTAATATGTGAAGTATGCATGCTGTATTTATCTTTATTTTTAATTTGTATAAATTTATGGGTGACAAGTGCAATTTTGTTACATTCATGAATCATGTAATGGTGAAGTCAGGACTTCTAGGGTCTCCGTCACCCAAATAATGTCCATTATATCTATTATGTAATTCCTCATTATCCCCCCCCAACCCCTCTTCCTTCCCAGACCCCATCCTTTGTCCTTCCACATTATATATTTTCTGCATATACATTGTTTTGCTTCCACTTATAATTCAGAACCTGTGATACTTGTCTTTATGTGTCTCACTTGTTTCACTGATGTTAATGGCTTCTAGTTCAAAACATGTTGCCTGCAAAGACTGAACTTCATTCTTTTTTGTGTCTGAATGGTACTTTGTTGTGTACGTATGCATCACTTTCTTTATCTCATCATTCATTGATGTGCACTTATGTGAGTCCATATTGTTGCTCTTGTGAATGGATATACAAGTACAGATATCTTTTTGATATAATAATTTCTTTTCCATTGGTAAATACCAGCAGTGTGACTGCTGGATCAAACTTATCTTTATTCCACATAAGTGAACATATTCATAATAATTATTGCTACTGTTCAGTTGTATGTCAATGCCCTTGTTACAAATAAATTGTATTTTGATATCTTTCTGAATTTATAATAGCATTTTTTAGTATAAGGTTTTTCATTCTATTTATTTAAAGATCAAATATCATGTATTTTAAAAGATTATTATTTTTTAAAGATCAAAAGTGGCTACCCATGGCATGCACCTGTGGCTCAACAGGCTAGGGTGCCAGCCACGTACACCCGAGCTGGTGGTTTCGAATCCAGCCTGGGCCCACCAAACCACAATGACAGCTGCAACCAAAAAATGGCCGGGCATTGTGGCAGGCACCTGTAGTCCGAGCTACTTGGGAAGTGGAGGCAGGAGACTCGCTTGAAGGAATTGGAGATTCCAATTGCTTGAGCCCAGCAATTGGAGATTGCTGTGAGCTGTCATGCCACAACACTCTATCCAGGGTGTCAGCTTGAGGCTCTGTCTCAAAAAAAAAAAAATAATAATGGCTACCCATTCTTGAGATACTTTACTAAGAAGAATGTGTTTCAAGTCCTTTCAGGTAAACACAAAAGATGTAGAGTCACCATCCTTTCTTATGGCTGAATGGTACTCCATATGATATAGTATACAAATACCATAGTTTGTAATGGCGCATTCATGGGTTGATGAGCATTTGGGTCGATTCCATGTCTTGGCACTTGTAAATCAAGTTGCAAACATTCTGGTTTACATGTTCTTGTGATAAAATGCTTTTTGTTCTTCTGGGTAGATACCTAGTAATGGGATTGTAGGATAAAACGGAAGGTCAACTTTTAGTTCTTTGAGAATCTCCATCCTTCTTTCCATAGAGGTTGTATTGGTTTACAATCCCACTAGCAGTTCAAAAGTGCTCCCTTGTCACCACATCCATGCCAGCATAGCCTACTTAGGACTTTGTGATGTGGGCTCATCACACTGGAGTCAGGGGATGTTTGTTTCAATTTGCGTTTCTCTGATGATGAGGGATAATGAACACTTTTTCATGTGTCTGTTGGCCATGCATCTGTCATTGTCAGAGATGTACTTAATACTAATTTGAAACCAGTATACAAACAACTACATGCCCACATGAAAGAAAAAACACAAGTCTGGTCTAGCAAAGGGGAGGGGAGGCGGGAGGCCGAGAGATTGGCAGGGTCTCACCTAACGTGTCCAAGGTGAGGATGTTTAGCATGCGCCCTGGGTGAAGGGCTCAACTACAACTTGAGCTTCACCTTAGAATCGAAAAAAATGTAACCTGTAAACATTTGTACCCTCATATGAATCTGAAATTAAAAAAAAGTTAAAGGAATTATTTTTAAAAAATTGTTATTGTTGTTAGAAGGATTCTCACTCAAAATTTTCAGTATGCATGGCCCTTATTTATATGGCCCTTGTGCAGATCATTAAGAAAACCTCAGTTGATAAGAATTAAACAATAATCTTCTAATATTTGGGAGATATAGAAAATTACATTTTATAGAAGGAAAAAATATTTTATGGGTCACTTAGTGCACTCCTATCTTCTACTTATCTAGTAATGTGGAAAAACCCCTAGGAACTTCAGGGAAGGCACTCAAATATAGATGTCACATTTGTTTGCCACTCCTGTCTGAATTTCAAATGTGTTTTTATAGCTCTAGCAAAGTGAGCTCACTCACCTAGCATGTGTGCTTTTTGTGGTAATACTGCACAGGGTGGTAAGCAGAGCTCACAGATTCACTTGGGCAGACTTGAAGACAACTGTCGGGCTATTGTTAATTTCAGCTGTGCAGGAGCTCTTTGTACCAAGCACATTTTTAGGTTGGGCAGAACATTTTTATCATTAATAGATATCTCATTGGCCTCTTTATCACGTTGGTTAGAGGGGTTGCACATAGAATATTTATTATGATACTTTTTATATATGTGGATCTTTTGAAATTATTAACACTAACAAATATTATTGGTTCATTATATTTATTATCTGCTTTTTGGTAGGAATTATCTGGACAAAGTTGAAAAGAAAGTGGAAGGTCCAAAATTACCCAAGTAGTGATTCAAAAATAACTACCAAGAGTAAAATGGATAAGGATTTATCCTAAAAAGCAATAAAATGGACACCAAAGCTATGATTTTGGAGCCAAGACTTCACTAAAATAAGAAATTCTTTTCTTTTTATGTATGTTACAGGCGTCTAAACTATAAACTCCAAGGTGGAAGGAGTGACATTTTGACACTCTTTGATGATGGGTTGGAGAATGTACTCCACCAGACTCCATTCAGACTATTAATACAGTCCCCACACTTGAAAGTTAGTTCCAATTCTACAGTCATAATCATTTGCAATTTATAGTACATACGTGCAAACTAAGTCATGTTCCTTGGAATCTGTTTTTGAATTCTTCAGACAACATTTCCATTAACCACTCAGCCCCAGCATGAACTCCTGGTCTTTGTCCTTCATTTTCCTGGTTTTTAACTCCTATAGATCAACATTATCTTTTGCCAGGAATGTTGCAATATCTTTACTTAGAAATAAAGAAGTTTCTCCACCGCTTTGGGAATATTCTCTTTGCATGAATGTAACATATCTTAGTCTAGGTATCTATTTCAAAACCCCAGTTGTCTGTCATCCATTCAGCTAAGCTGTGGACACATTTGATATATATATTTAGGAAGTAAGTGTGTCAGTGGTCTATTATTTTCATGGTATTACTTTTGTCTTAAGTAGTCATGAATCTTCACTTTAACTTAGAGTGCTTGTCCATCAAGATTGTTAGGAACCCCCAATAACATTGACTTTGGGGCCTGACGCCCTACTCCTTGAGTCACAGGCACCGCCCTAAAATTGACTTTTAAATAACTAATCAGATAATTTAAACTGATAAAGAGAGTGTCAGGTCATTTGCTGACTCATTTTTACCTCACCAAAGTTTATCTTAATACCAATAGAATTTTATTTAACCAATTTTAAATACTTTACCTCAATGAGAATAAATGCTCAAAACCAGCTCAGTCAGAAATAGAATGTATCTTAACAAGCTTTGGATTCTTCTTATTTGAATTTCTACTCATTGCCCAAGTAAATATAAATTTAGTGCTTGAGTGGCAGCAACACATGCAGAAATCTAATCCCAAAGTCTCCGGGCTCTGGTGGGCCAAGTTTGGGAAATCACTGCTCTCTCTGGACGCACTCATCTAGCAAAGATCCTTTCTGTTGACTCGAGTGACACTGCATGAGACTCAGGGCATAGTTTCACGGCTTTATTTTCTGCAGCTGTAAAATTAGAGGTTTTGACTGAGGGTGTGAAATAATGAGTTTGTTTTAAAAATTAATCAAATGGTGCCAAGGGTGGAATTTCAGTTTGGCTTTAAGTAAAATTCTGTAATACATACAAAAGCAAGTATGCAAGAAATATACTAAATTTATTCTCCTTTAATTAAGCTTCATTTTAATCTTTATCCCTCATTAAGAGTGATAGTAGAAGACTTAAGCTAGTTAATTTACAATAACGTCAACTGACTTAAGGATTAATCGTTGTTAACCCCTTTGATCCAAGGGGCCAAGGAAGATCTGGGGAGATCTAAGCAGTTACAGGATTTGGAGAGGAGAAGTCCCTGTAGCATCTTTTGAAACGAAGCTACCCAGTTCCGACGTTTGTCCCAATAGCAGATCCTTAGATGTCCATGTTCCTGCAATGACTCGGTGGCGGGACATGCCTCTCTGTGCCTTCCTCTTTGCAACTGTGAGGTCTCTGGCCTTTGTGAGCTCCTTCCATGCCTCTTTATTGGCCAGAGTTTTGAGAACTCTGTCCAGGAACTTGACTCTTTGGTCTGTGTTCTTTGGTGTCTTCTTTTGGTCACACCCCTACCTCTATCCACCTTCCACCCCTCAATCCCTACTTGGGATTGAGGGGTGGAAGGTGGATAGAGGGAGGGGAACGTGTATTCTATTTTTTATTTTTTTGCAGTTTTTTGCCAGGGCTAGGTTTGAACCTGCCACCTCCGGTATATGGGGCCGGACGTGTCCTACTCCTTTGAGCCACAGGCGCCGCCTGGAACATTGTTATTTGCTACTCCTAGATTTTATCCCTTCACACTTATTCAACCAGTTTGACACTTACATTTAAAATGTATTTTCTCACCTAGCTTGCATGTTTACCACTACATCTGGTCTTAATCTCTAAGCAACTGTGATTGGATTTAGGTGACATTGGAAGCTCAGTCTTCAAAAGCCTATCCATTTTAGAAAAAAATAATTTTTTTCTGATATGACTTTTTTAAAAACTCTCTCCTGCAAGGTAATGGAACCATAATCCCTGGAAGGAACTGGAGGGCGACGCTGCATGTGCTTCTTCCCACAGGACACAGCCTCTGTGCTGACCAGGGCAGCCCTTCCAAGGTGGGAATGACACCAGGTTCTTCTGGACTTGTGTCTGGTATGAACTGGTCAATGAGGAAGGAAGAGATTACTCCTCCTCTGGGTTTTGTGGGATATTGTTGCAAAGTCGGGGATTACTTCATGATTTGATTACTCTAAAGGAAATCACGGTGACGTGCTATAAGAAGACAGCGTGGGACCAGTTGCGGAGGAAGAGGGCTGGAGTCCTAATTGAACTCCTCTTGAAAGTCCACCTTAGTTTTAGAGATTTCACAAGGGAGACAAAAATAATTCTGGTAATTGCACAAGCAATTTGAGGTTTTTGTCTCTTGCTACTAAAACCATTCTAGTACAAAGATACATTTGCTGACAGTTCTTCAATAATATGAAGTCCAAGATCTTTCTCTGTTTGGTCGCTGCTTCAGGTGCTGACAAGATCGAAGATGTTTTCAGTAGCGTCAAAATTAGAGCACTTTTCATCTCCATCTTCTCCTTGCTTCTCTTTTCCTCCCTTCCTCCCTCCCTCCCTCCCTTCTTTCTCTTCCTTCTTTCTCTCTCTCTCCCTCTTTCTCTCCCTTTCTCTCTCTTTCTCTCCCTTTCTCTCTCTTTCTTCCTTTTGCTAACGATGTCACCCTTAGTAACCTCTAAGTCAGAAAACACAGATTTAACTCCATACCTCCCTTTTCACTGCCCTTCCATTCTCCTTCCACCCAAATTTAATTGGCTGCCAGCTCTTTTCCTTCCCCTGGTTTCCATTCCTACTGCTCGTAGCTTAGGGCACGCCTTTACCTCCTCTTAACTGAATACTGACATTGTGATTACAGATAATGATGTTATGATTCTGCTTTCTAACTCTGCTGGTCTGCCCTCTACATAGGAGTCCAGTATTTTTAAAAATGAATGCAAACAAGGTTCTGATCATGTCATTCCTTATTTTAAGAACTTTAGTGAACGCATCGTTCATAGAATAATGTTCAAACTCTTTAACTTCCCCCAACTTCTCTTCTGCATTCTGATCTTGGTCTTCCTTTTTAAAGTGGGAACAATATTAATACACTGCATATTATTACTCAATTAATTTATTTATTGATTATGTGTGAAAGTGGCTGGAACATGGTAGGCTCTCGATTACATGGCAGTCGCTACTGTTTGCTTAACAGCAGTGGTTATTGACGGAATAATCACCTCTGTGACTTGCACATGCTGAGTATGTATATATATTTTTTGCCTGTCCAGACCCAGCCTCCTTGTGAATGCCATTTGCTCTTTCGTAATTCAGTTGATTCTTTTCAGCAAACATAGCTCCTTCCGCTGTGTAATCTTTGCATTTTATTGACAACTTTGTTAATAGCATTTATTAAATTGTATCGCCACAGCTCTTTTTTTTTTTTTTAAATCAGGCCCAGGTGAGGCTCCAACCCATCAGCCCTGGTGTGTGGGGCTGGTGCACTAACCACTGACCGACGGCAGTCAGCATGTTTTTTTTTTTTTTTTTTTTAATTATTTGTCCTCTACTAAGTTTTGTGAAAACAGAAACTAAATCCTACCTGTCTAAATTACGACTCTACTCTCACACCTCCTATCCCATTTCTCTACTGTTTTCATCTAGCACTTATAAATGTTTAACCTGTATAGTTCACTCATTTGTCACATTTTCTGTCTTCCTTAGTAAAATGTATCTTCTCCTGGGATGGACATTTTTTGCCATCTTAGTCACTACTGTATCTCCAGTCTCCAGAAGTCAGCATTTTGAGGGAATAAATGCATTCTTTATCTTTTTATTTGCAATGTCTGAGTAGGTGGCATATGGTAGGTACTAAAATATAATGGCTAAATAAATGAATGAGTGATGTTACAATCTGGAAAATTAGAAATTTTATTTGATTTAGAGACGAGGTCTCACTCGCCCTGTCTCCCAGGCTGGAGGGCAGTTCCATGAGCACGGTTCCCTGCATTTTCAAACTCCTGGCCCTGAGGGATCCTCCTGCCTCAGCCTTCTGAGTAAATAGCCAGTTGTCTTTCAAGACAACAGTCATGAGCCCCTGCTCCTGACTAATTTCAAAAAGTTTTTTAGAGAGGGGTTAAGGGTGTCTCACTGTAAAGACCACGCTGACCCATTTTATTAAAACTAACTCCATCTTATTCCTTAGCCTTCATCATGTAGTTACATACCGCAAGCGTTAAGTAACTTGCTCCCTCCCCCACCCCTTGTCCTTGTATCTGCCCTGAGTGATAGCAGCTCCTTCCCAGACTAGCCAAGGACAAATATTACTCAGTCCCCTAGACCTCTATCAGCTCACCCCACACCCCCTCCCTTTTTCCTTTCTGTACCCTTAAAAACCCCTCCTTTTTGAAGCTGCGGGCTTCTTTGTTTTCCTGCTGTACCAGGTGTGAGAGGCCCCCAGGCCGGGCTTGTAAATAAACCTCTTGCTTTTGCATCGGATTCAGTCTCTCGGTGATTTATGTGGGGGATCCCTTGAGCTGGGCACAACATCACTATGTTGCCCAGTCTGGTCTCCAACTCCTGGTCTCAAGAGATCTTCCCATTTTAGCATTCTGAGTAGCTGGAACTGCTGGCAGGAGCCACTGTACCTGGCCCCTAAATTGGAAGGATATAAATTGGCTTAAAGTAGAAGGTTCTTTATTAAGGTTTAGGTTCATTTGACTTAGAGAAGGTAGGGGTCAATTGTAGTGGTATCTTCCAAGTGCCCCATCTTGAACTTTCTTGTTTTTTTCTGAGATCAAGATACAAAACTGAAAGAAAAGATTGAGGTGGGAGATGGAATCTCTTCTTAGTTTTTACATATTCAAGAATAGAAAGTGATTTAAAACTGTTATGAAAGTTTCACTTACCAGTGCCCTGTCCTCAACTTTATAAAAGGGAACAGTATACCCACAAGTGCTTATCATTGTTAAGAACGTTGTTTCTAAATTATTTTACTATCCTGTGAGAACAGTTAAATTTCTATGTAGCTATTCATAAAATTACAATAGGGAAATTGAATTAAGTAGAAAAAGACTGCTTTTTAATGCTGATTCTGACTTTCAGGAGACTGAAAACTCCTTTTCATTTTGTGCTAATTACAAACCAGCCAGGTATTAGTGTGTTGGTCTGATTTGAATTGATAAAGTAAATGTAGGAGGCTCTCTGTTCCATTATTAAAATAATTCTCAACTTATAATTAAAAGAAAGAAAGAACCAAAAGAAAGGAAGACCAAAAGAAGGAAGGGTTGAAGAAAGGAAAGAAGGAAGGAAGAAATGGTATAAGAGGGAGAAAAGGGGAAGGGAATTGCAGTGGTAGTGTAGTGAGACCTCATTGAGAAATGAATAAAGCGTCTGTTAAATGATATATTTTGTGTGTGTGAAAAAACAGCATTTCAGTTCTCTGCATATGTTAGTGTGAATATATAAACAGATGCAGATACACAAACGCATTTTTACTCAGCACATAATAAAGGATTAAAAAATACAAAGTCCTTCTTTCTCTAACTTAAATTCTATTGTTCAAATTAGCTGTCCTAAATGGAATGATGTTTGTCTTCACTGTGACAAAGGGAGTTAAATTGTAAGAGTAGTGAATTGTTGCTTTGCTGCAAAAAACTCATGAAGAAATAGTGATCTTTCCCAGCTGTGATTTTTCTACCTCACTATCTTTTAATGTCTCTCCTCCTATTACAACTGAGGTTGTAAGGCTATGGAGCCCTTTCGTGCACTTTAGTAGTTGTGGTTTAACCTCAGCCTCCTACAGGCTCAGTGTTTTAGGGATGACTTCATCATTAGATGAAAAAGATGGAAAGAGTTGCCCTTGACCCCTCTGTCTGGTATCTCCCTGGCACCTCCCACTAGGCCCTTAACATACTTACGACTTGTGCATTATCTGGCTTGTCCTTGCTCATATAATAAAAGTCATTTTGTCTTTCAAGACTCAAGTTAAAGTCTGATCTAAGAAGAAGTGTGAATCTTGACTCTAGGACTGTAGGTTGTGCTAAGTTTTTTTTTTAACCTCTCTTTGTCTCATCTGTGTAACAGTGCTTGTCACAAAGCCTGGTGACAATGATGAAATGAGGTCGTGTGCTTAGCATATTCTTTGTATGACAATGTACACTCCATAAGTTTGCTGCCAGAAAAATTGATTGCCACCTTCCATACTGATATTGCTCTTTGTGCACACACCTTGTTAAAACTTTTATTGCGTTATATTGTGACTGCTGATTTGCCTTTGTGATTCTCTATTAGTTTATGGTTCTATTGGCATAGATGCCTGCAATTTCAAATGCTCAGTTCCAGGCAAAACGAATATTGTTAAGAATAATCACTTGTAGGCTCGGCGCCTGTGGCTCAGCGGGCTAAGGCGCCAGCCACGTACACCTGAGCTGGCGGGTTCGAATCCAGCCTGGGCCCGCCAAACAACAATGATGGCTGCAACCAAAAAATGGCCGGGCGTTGTGGCAGGCGCCTGTGGTCCCAGCTATTTGGGAGGCAGAGGCAAGAGACTTGCTTGAGCCCAGGAATTGGAGGTTGCTGTGAGCTGTGATGCCACAGCACTCTATCCAGGGTGACAGCTTGAGGCTCTGTCTCAAAAAAAAAAAAAGAATAATCACTTGTAATCTAACAAGTATTTTCATAAGCACAAATATATAGAAAATGCACAAATATATTCATAAGAAGAGGACATAGAGGACCAAAAGAATGCTGGTGGAATAAAGAGCTATGAGAAGATTATATCAAATACAAGTTTATTCAAATAGAAATCCATTCTTAGGTTAATATAAGAATATTCAAGTAAGGGGGGGTTATTTTCATTAAAACTGTAGTGATAACAGGTAATCCATGCGGGGGCAGGGAGCTTGTTAGTTGGAGAGACCAAATGCTATTGATAAAAACCAAAAACTTTTTGGGAAAATGAATTAATGAATAAAAGACTCTTCTATATGGATTTCTGTTCTAAGAATAGATACTTTGGGTGGCTAACCAGTGTGGAATGGGGGTGGGGAGGTGAGAACCATGTAACTTCCAAGGGAAATCTGGAAATAGGTGAAAGACATAAAGAACTCAATGCATGAGTCAAAAAAGCAAAAGCAGAGGCTAAGGCAAGAGAATCACCTAAGCCCCGGAGTTGGAGGTGGTTGTGAGCTGTGTGACGCCACAGCACTCTACAGGGGTGATAAGGTGAGACTCTGTCTCTACAAAAAAAAAGCAAAAGCATTTAAGTTCATAGTGTCAGAAATTGGTTAGCAAGATGTTGAATGAATATTATTCACTAGTTTAGAATTTGTTAGACTTTCATTTTTAGTTAAGGAATATGAATTAAAAGGAATTTTAGTTCTAACACCAGTTAGTAGGTAGCAAACATTTATTCTCTAGAGATACTTCATGTCTACTATATTGTCAATCTGTGGTGCAGACAGAGCCTCAAGCTGTCACCCGGATAGAGTGCTGTGGCATCACAGCTCACAGCAACCTCCAATTCCTGGGTTCAAGCGAGTCTCCTGCCTCCACCTCCCAAGTAGCTGGGACTATGGGTGCCCGCCACAACGCCCGGCCATTTTTTCGTTGCAGCTGTCATTGTTGTTTGGCAGGCCCAGGCTGAATTTGAACCCTCCAGCTCAGATATATGTGGCTGGCGCCTTAGCCTGTTTAGTCACAGGTGCCAAGCCCATTTTAATATTTTGATCAATTGTTTAGACTCCATTTTGGCTATAGTTAATTTCTTTCATTATTTGGATACAGGAACTGGCGGGACCATTGTCAGGAAAGCCAAGCTTCAAAATAACAGTGATCTTTGTGTGAACTGGAATAGATAGTGAGTGGAAATGCAGAGCAGGGTCACCCATGGAGGAGTAGCTACTTGTATGTAAGGACGTGGCGAGTGTAAGGAGTCCCCAGAGCAGAGATGGATTGTGTAGCTGCAGTGTGGTGAGTCAGCCTTAATATCAGTGTTAAGAAAGTAGCTGATTTACAGCTATCCAGTTATTCCTTTTCATCTTTAAAGATCCATTTTATGAAACCTACATGATTATACCTAGAGCTTTGCACTAATTTAAAAGTAAACAAAACTTGAAAGTTGGAAAGAAAAAGCTTAGACAATAAAGGACACTTTATTATGGCAGTTAAGAAGGTGTTTTCAACTGTGGTTGGTTTAAGTAGTTAAAGGAAGAGTATTTTAATCTTGTTTTTTTTTTAGAGACTGAGTCTTATTCTCTTCCTCTGGTAGACAGCCATGGCATCATAGCTCACAGCAACCTCAAAATCTTGAGCTCAAGCAGTCCTCTTGCCTCAGCCTCATGAGTAGCTGGGACTAAACACATCTACCACAATGCCTGGCTAGTTTTTCTATTTTTAGTAGAGACAGAATCTTGCCAAAGGCTGGTCTTGAACTCCTGAGTTGTAGCAATCCACCTGTCTTGGCCTCCCAGAGTACTAGGATTATAGGCACGAGCCACTGTGCCTGGCCTAGAGTATTTTTTGTCTTGAATTGTACATAGTAAATTTTTAAAATGATTACTACCAAAAATGATAACATGTTAGAAATTCCAAACAATTCTGTAATTCTGAAAAAAAGAAGTCATAAAAGAACCCGGCATTCAACAGCCTGCTTAACTTTTTTATATATGTTATCTCCCTGTGAAGCCTATCAAATATGCTGGGAATGTATCTTAAGCTCATCTTATTTTTTATATCCAATGATTGAGGCCCGGTAGTTACATGAGTTGTCTATTTGATTCCAAGTGCTGTGTTCTTTCTGCTAGGAAATTTTTCTGTATGCTGTGAAGATATGTGCTTACTACTAAGCACAGACCACAGTCTGAAGTGTTGCGTTACACACGCAGATAGACGTGCGTGTTGTTCTGACGTCCTTTAGACTATTAATTGTACCCAGAAAGACTATTAATTGTGCACAGCTGTTTATATCAATGAACAGCGTACTATGCAGTTCCCCAGATACTTTTGGAACACGTATTTTATCAATAGATTTAAAAATGAAATAATTGTAGCAATTAAAGTTCCTTATATGCTGATATGAGTCGTGCTTAGGGGAATTTTAAAACAAGATAACTATATTATATGGAATTCCTACTAATTTAACATTAAGTGGAAAAAAAATGTAAAATTCCAAAGGCAGCATGCCATGGATAGCCCCTGGTGACTGTGCTTCATTTCATAGCAGCAAAGCACATGGTGAAAGGGAATGATCTCTGGAATCAGATTGCTGGATACGACCTTTGTCACTTGGTGTGCGGTACCAGACTATCATCCTGTACTTCTCTCTAGCTCAGTTTATACCGTCATAATAGATGTCTGTTAGACTTGTTTTTTTTTCTTTTTTACTCAATGTTGCATTCCTAGTATGTAGAGAATAGTGTTCTACATATAATAAGCATTTATTTCATAAATACATATAAATAAATGTTTCTGAATACCCCTGCAAGGTAGAACATCTATATCCACTACCCCAAGGATGTTTTGAAAGTACACCACTTAGCAAAATTCCTAGCAAATATAGCAAATAGTAACAACTGGTAAATGTAGGATATGCTACTTGTTAATTATTGTCATTATTAGTTTTTGCTATTATGGCTGAAAGTGTAAGAGGTATAGAAAAATAAGGGGGGTTGGTGTTTTTGGAGAAAGGCCCTCCATCAGGCATATGTCAGTGTCTAAGGATTGGTTCATTTTAGTCAAATCTGGAAAGAGGAGAGTCTTGGCTTCATGTACTTCCTCTCTAATGAGGTCAGAGCCTCAGTTTCTTCTGTTCTACTTCTCTTTGTCACACAGGAAATCTCTTGATTACTTTAAGGCTGAGTTCATCCTACATTTGTGAAATCTTTACAAAACAGAAGGAATTCTAGGAAAACAAACAAGCAAGCAAACAAAAACAAAACAAGAAAAGCCCCTAAAAACTTCCCCAACTCAACCCCTTTCATGTTGCTATTTCAGAAATAGTGCGTTATTCTGTCTTCTATGAATACATGACATGCTCTTGCTCTCAAAAAGAAATGTCTTGAAGCAAATTACCTGGCAATGATCTTGGTTATTGATAACCTGGCTATCTCTCTATCATCATTAATAATGATTTGATTTAATATGGATGATTTAGTTTTGTTTCTTTCTTCCTTGTTCCCTCCCTCCTTCCCTTCCTTCCTTCCTTCCTCCCTTCCTCCCTCCTTCCCTCCCTCCCTCCCTTCCTTCCTTCCATTTTTCTGTTGTTCTCTGCTTTCCTCCTTCCCTTTTCCGTCCTCCTTCATCTACCATTACTTTTCTTTTTTTTTCTTTTTGTCATTTTTCTCATAAGGTTTATAAAGCAGACTGAGGCTTGAGATACGAACGACTGAA
The DNA here is from genome assembly GCA_963573935.1 of Arctocebus calabarensis. Lineage (NCBI taxonomy): Eukaryota > Metazoa > Chordata > Mammalia > Primates > Lorisidae > Arctocebus > Arctocebus calabarensis. Next base: position 14,061 of record CAUYON010126124.1, read on the forward strand.
TTCTGATTTAGAGTTTAGGTAGACATATCCAGAAATGTGTCGTCTGGCTGGATTCCTCCTTCAGGCCCTCTCCCTCCACCGTCACCCCGGAGTTAGTCGTGTCCTGTTCCATCCTGTCCTTACCTCTGTTGATGTACTAATATGCTATCTTTATTTTAATTTATTTGATTAGTTTTTCCTTATTTTATGAGCCTAAAAAGCAAATCTCTTTTATCTCTATTTTTGGCATTGCATACTTCTTGGCACAAAGCAGCAGCTCACTAAGTGTTTATTTCTCACCCTTGACCTTTGGCGAATTTTCTTTTGCCTCTTATTCCACCTTTCTTTTGCTCCCAATTCTTATAAAGGGTTGTTGCTGAGTTATTCCCACTAACATTGCAGAAAAAGTCTATGATGTATTTAACCATAAATAAAAAATTGTATACAAATTATATATTGGTAATTCAAACGTCTAGTTATTTTACAAGTTTATTTGATTTTACAATTGGACATCAAGAATAAGTATTTTTTATAATTATTTTTATTAGTTTTCTCCTATCTTTTCCTTTTTATATCATAAAAAAAATGACAGCTTTAGCGTAAATACAGTGCAGCATTTAGTGGGCACTCCCGGGAGAGCTTGATCACATAGGGACAGGTATTAGTATAAGTGGATGTTAATCATTGGAAATACTTTTTAATTCTTAGTTTTACCATTACATTCAAATAATTATAAGAATGCACACAACTGTACCTTTCTGTTTGCTATTTCTTTGAGGTAAAATAGCCAAGAGTTTCAATTTTACTTTTAATCCCATCTTCTAATTAAATTTGTATCCTATTAGCTTCTCTTTTTGCTTGTCTGTGTTTTTGTTAAAGTGAATACAGTGCTGTTCTTAGCACCATCACGTAACTTGTACACATCTCTGTAGCCTTCGGCATAGATTAGACGTTCATCATATTCAAGGATATCCTTAGTGCCGCTCTTTGTGTAAGACAGCATTTCCCTATTGCAAGATGACCTTGATTTTCAACATTTCATTAAAATCAGACATTTCTTATATAGGTAATAATTTTACATGAAGATGCTGTTTCGGGGTAATTAATTTAAAGTAATTAAAGTATATTGCCCCCTTTATTCTCTCTTCTCTTTTTCTACTCTTTCTTTTCCTTCCTTTATCTTACTATATTTGGCTCTTCTAGAACCAGAGCTGAAAGGCCAGTTACTGATCATTTCATGTTTACAAAATTTGTGAAAGTTGTTGATAATACAATAAAATTGAGGTAGATCTTATAATGTTAACTAGGAAGGGGGGGGCATTATTTTTCTGGGGTAGGGCTAATAAGTTTGTTTCTTGTCTTTACTATTTTCTAAACACTTATATAGACCTCTGCACGTTGACATCCAAAGGGAGACATTTCTAATTGGTATTGTCGCATTGACATGGGAGAAGACCCAATACTTTTACTTTTCTTGAGCCATAAGGTATTCATAATATTCATTCTCCCTATTGTATTAATAAACTTCATCACTGTGAGCTGTTAGTGATTTAACTTGTCCCCCTTCTTCACAGGGATATTTTCAAATGAAGTAACATTTAAGGAGAGAGAAAAGTTTATACCAAAGTAGGAATGACAAGTTAAAGCTGAGAAGAAAATTTGGTCTTTCCACATCTCTTTCTTCCATCATGTACAACTATCCATTGTACCTCTGCAAACTCTTGCTTTTTATTTCCTTTGAATTTGTGCAGAGATAGAAAACAGAAGAAAAACATTTATTTTTTTTTAACATTTAAGGTCTTCAAATATGAAATGTAATATTTGTGCTTTATTCTTTCTAGGCTTGCCGCATGAGGGGTAATTAAAATTCACTATTTTGAAATTAAGTAGCTTAATCTGAGTCTTCAAAATTAGATGAGTGGGCAAAAAAGTCAGATGAATCAAAGGGAGAAAAGAAAACGGCATTGCATAATTTGCCAGTCATAATCTACTGTTAGAAAATACAAGGAATGTCCTGTGTACATAAAGTATGCACAGTCTATAACTTGCTTCCATCTAATTATACACTTGCATCATGAATGTGTTTTCATATTCTAAAATCATCTTTGAATTAGCTTTTTTTTTCTACCTTGATACTTTGCTTTCTTAGCTATTATGTGGTCATATGAACTGTAAGTGATGCTCAATATTGACAAGTACAATGCAAACAGCAGATGGCAAGATATTGACAGAGACATTTGTTAATGGGCCAGTTGTCTTGCTTAGATGTACAGCTTTTTGGCAGAGTTTTGGCCTTTTCTTTTGCCTTTTTTTTTTTCCTTTCCACATTGTCTACCTTAGAAAGAAAGGAAGAACCCAAAGGCTCTTTTATGTTTCTTCATGGGGAAGAAAACAGTAGTGAATGTCAGGATAACATTGACCTTAAATAAAATGACCCTTAGCAAATGGTGACACTGCATAATGAAAAAAAACTTATTTTAAAATAATATTTGTATGATAAACATAAAAAGTTATTTCACTGTAATAACTGTTAGTCCCTTCAGTAATTAATGCCTTCTACCTGTAGTGAATGCAAGGCTTTGTACGTCTTTCTGTACTATGTATGTGGGATAGTTTTGTCCCATAGTCGGTGGTAAACACCTAAAGGGAAAAAGACATGTTTTAATTCATTTGTGTAGGAGAGACTTTCCTATAATCTCTGGAACTGTACAATTCATAATGATTGCTCAATAAACCACTTTTCTAGGAATAGCATTTTAGATCTTTGCTATTCCTTTTGCATTAGCTTCTTTGCTAATTGGCTTTTCTTGTTGATGTTGTAGTCTATAAGATGTGCTTTGAGGAATCCCCAAAGAGTTGCTCAAGCTTCAACCCTCTCTCGACTCCAGGTTTGCTCAATTACCTGAGAGCAGAGAGAAAACTTTCCCAAGAGGTTTTTATTTCTTTTCTTTCCTTCTTTTCTTCTTTTCTCTCTTTCTTTCTCCTTTAAAGAACATTTTTATGGATAGGTAATAATCATACATTTCTGAGGTGCACGTGGAGTTTTGATACATGCATACAGTGTGTAATGATCACATCATTGGCTTTTCTTTTACTCTAAGAAAATAAGGTTTGCACACAGGTAGGGGTTATTGACTCCATTTTCTGTTTTAGAGGAAGGCTTTAGAAAGAGTTGCTCCCTTCAGTGTTATTTCTGCAGGTATTTTCACTGACTCTGAGTAGATGGTTCTGCTGATTGTCATCCAGATGACCCACTCGGACACTGCCCTTTCTGTAAACCTCTGCATGTGCCTGGACAGCTAGCTCATCTTCAGTTAGCTTATTCTGTCCTATTCCCTAAAGATCCCAGAGAAAGCCCCACCAACTCTTAATTATCTTCTCCCCTGAGCTTCTGTTGCATGTACATTTTTAAAAACCTTAAGTACATTTCACATGTTACTTTGCATTGCTATTTAGCTTCTCGGTAAAGTATATATAAACTTTAAACAAACCCTCTAGAATTTTAATTTCAATACAATTACTATTTATGCGAGGGTTTATTATTATAAGGTACCCTGCTGAGTTATTTTCACATACATTTGTCCATATAATTCTCTCAAGAACCAGATAGATAAATTATGCAGACAGAGGTTGGGGGTGTCTGTGGTCCAGTTAGAATGAGACATCAACCTTAGCTGAGTGAGCCAGCTTCACAGGGCAGGGAAACTAGGGGATTAGTTCAGGAGAGATAAGACGCCTGTGGCTCAGCGAGTAGGGCGCCGGCCCCATATACCGAGGGCTGCGGGTTCAAACCCGGCCCCGGCCGAACTGCATCAAAAATTAGCCGGGCGCTGTGGCGGGCGCCTATAGTCCCAGCTACTTGGGAGGCTGAGGCAAGAGAATCGCTTGAGCCCAAGAGCTGGAGGTTGCTGTGAGCTGTGACT
>CAUYON010126126.1:0-58489 GCA_963573935.1 Arctocebus calabarensis
CCAGCCAGTTCACCCAGCACCATTTGTTAAATATGGAGTCTTTCCCCCACTGAATATTTTTGATAGACTTGTCAAAGATCAAATGATGATAAGTAGCTGGGTTCATCTCTTGTTTCTCTATTCTGTTCCATAAATCTACCTCCCAGTTTTTGTGCCAGTACCATGCTGTTTTGATCACTATAGATTTATAATATAGCCTGAAGTCTGATAATGTGAGACCTCCTGATGTGTTCTTATTTCTGAGTAATGTATTTGCTATTCGAGGTTTTTTCTGATTCCATATAAAATGAAATACTGTTTTTTTCAAGTTCATTAAAATATGACAATGGTGCTTTAATAGGGATTAAATCTGTAGATTGCTTTGGGTAGTATGGACATTTTAACAATGTTGACTCTTCCCAGCATGAGCATGGTATGTTTTTCCATTTGTTAACATCTTCAGCTATTTCTTTTCTCAGAGTTTCATAGTTCTCTTTATAGAGCTCTTTCATGTCCTTTGTTAGGTAAATCCCCAGATCTTTCATCTTCTTTGGCACTATTGTAAAAGGAATAGAGTCTTTGATTGATTGTTTTTTTAGCTTGACTATTGTTGGCATATATAAAAGCTACTGACCTAGTATTGATTTTGTATCTTGAGACGCTGCTGTGTTCCTTGATCACTTCTAAGAATTTTGAAGTTGAGTCCCTGGGATTTTCCAGGTATAGGACCATATCATCAGGGAAGAGTGAGAGTTTGATCTCTGATCCTATTTGGATCCCCTTGATCATCTTCTCTTGCCTGATTGCGATGGCTAAGACTTCCATTCATATGTTGAATAGCAGTGGAGACAGTGTGCATCCTTTCTTTGTTCCTGATCTGAGTGGAAATGCTTTCAATTTTACTGCATTCAATATGATATTGGCTATGGGTTTGCTGTAGATGGCCTCTATCAGTTTAAGAAATGTCCCTTCTGTGCCTATTTTCTTAAGAATTCTGGTCATGAAAGGATGCTGGATATTATCAAAGGCTTTTTCTGTGTCAATTGAGATAATTATATGGCCTTTTTTTTTTATTTTATTGATGTGATGTATTATATTTATAGATTTGCATATATTGAACCAACCCTGTAACCCTGGAATAAAACCAACTTGATCTTGATGTATAATGTTTTTGATTTGTTGTTGAATTCTGTTTGTTAAGATCTTATTGAATATTTTTGCATCAATATTCATTAATGATATAGGTCTATAATTTTCTTTCATTGTTGGATCCTTTCCTGGTTTGGGTATCAGGGTGATATTTGCTTCATAGAATGTGTTGGGAAGTATTCCTTCTTTTTCTATGCTTTGGAAAAGGTTATATAACAGGTACTAGTTCCTTTTGAAAGGTTTGATAGAATTCAAATGTGAAGCCATCTGGTCCTGGACTTTTCTTTTTAGGGAGATTTCATATTGTTGATGCTATTTCAGTGGTTGATATAGGTCTATTCAAGATTTCTAATTCTTTCTGGTTGAGTCTAGGAAGGTGGTGTGCTTCCCCCATTTCCTTCAGATTTTCATATTTCTGGGAATAGAGATTTTTGTAGTAATCATTGAGGATTTTTTAATTTCTGAAGTGTATGTTATTTCTCCTTTATCATTTCTGGTAGATGATATTAGAGATTTTACTTTTCTATTTCTGGTTAGGTTGGCCAAAGGTTTATCAATTTTGTTAATCTTTTCAAAAAACCAACTTTTTGTTTTATTGATCTTCTGAACGATTCTTTTTTTTTTTAATTTCATTTAATTCTGCCCTCATTTTGGTTATTTCTTTTCTTCTTCTGGGTTTGGGGTTGCAATGTTCTTCCTTTTCCAGTTGCTTGAGATGATCCATTAAGTTGTTGGCTTCCTCTCTTTCTGTTTTCTTGATGAAGGCTTCCAATGCTATAAATTTCCCTCTTAGGACTGCCTTTGCAGTATCCCACAGATTTTGATAATTTGTGTCTTCATTATCATTTGGTTCCAAAAATTTGGTGATTTCCTTCTTAATCTCATCTTTGACCCAGCTATTATTCAGCCTAAGATTATTTAGCTTCCATGATTTTGTTTGAGTATGAAGATTCCCATTGCTGTTGACTTCCACTTTTATTCCATGGCAGCCCAAGAAGATACAAGGAATAATTTCTATACTTTTAAATTTGCTGAGGTTAGACTGGTATCCTAGGATATGATCTATTTTGGAGGATGACCCATGGGCTGATGAGAAGAATGTATATTCAGTTTTATTAGGGTGAAATGTTCTGTAGAGATCTGTAAAGTCCATTTGTTCTAGGGTCAGGTTTAAATCTAACATTTCTTTGTTTAGTTTCTTCTTGGAGGATCTATCCAAAACTGTCAAAGGGGTGTTAAAATCTCCAACTATTATAGTGCAGGAAGATATCAAATTGTTCATATCCACTAGCATCTGCTTTATGAATTGAGGAGCATTTTGGTAGGATGCATAAATGTTAATTATTGAAATCTCTTTATGTTGGGTGTTTCCCTCGACAAATATGTAGTGACTTTCCTTATCTTTCTTAATCTTTGTTGGTTTAAAGCCAATTTTATCTGCTAGTAAAATTACAACTTCTGCTTTTTGTGGTTTCCATTTGCCTATATTATACAAGTCCATCCATTCACCCTGAGTCTATTTTTATCCTTTAAGGTGATGTGAGATTCTTGTGTACAGCATATATCTGATCTGAGTTTATGTATCCAGTCAGCTAGCCTGTGCCTCTTTAGAGAACAATTTAAACCATTCACATTAATTGAGAGAATTGATAAGCCTGGTTGTGTTTGGGGTGTCATGATTTTCAGATGTCCAGTGGACATTTTTAATCCTTTCACCACTGTGGAGTTGGGTTTTGTTCAATAATTTCTTGGTGAGTTTACTTTGAAGGTAGAGCATTGCACTGGTCATTGTCAAGGGTGGGTCTGAGAATATCCTGGAGAGCTGGTTTAGTTGTGGCAAATTTCTTCAACATGTCTATGTCACTAAAGTATTTAATTTCTCTATCACAAATGAAACTCCGTTTAGCTGGATAGAGGATCCTGGGCTGGAAGTTGTTTTGTTTTAGGAGACTAAAGGTTGATGACCATCTTCTTCTGGCTTGAAACATTTCAGCTGAGAGATCTGCAGTTATTCTGATATTTCTCCTTTTATAGGTGATGCTTTTCTTACATCTGGCTGCTTGCAGAATTTTCTTCTTCGTCTTACCTTTGGCAAAGTTAATCACAAGGTGTCTAGGAGATGCTTTATTTGGATTGAGTCTTGCTGGGGTTTTGAAACTGTCTGCTATCTGAAGTTCTGTGTCTCTTACAATGCTTAGGAAATTGTCCTCCAAAATCTCTTGGAGTAGAGCATCTATACCTTTGGAACTATCCTCGTCCCCTTTGGGAATTCCTATAAGACGAATGTTTGATCTTTCGGAGTGATCCCACAACTCTCTCAGGGAATGATCAGTTTTTGCTCTCCATTTGTCTGCCTCTTTGAGTGTTTGGAAACATTCAAAAGAAAGTTTTGTCTTCAGTTTCAGAGATCATTTCTTCTGCCTGGTCAACTCTATTACTGAGGGATTCTACTGTATTTTGGAGCTCCTCAACTAACTTTTCATTTCCGTGAGCTCTGCTATCTCTTTTCTCATTTTGTCCATACCTTTGGTGACTTGGGCTTTGAATTCATTAATTTCTTGAGACAACTTTAGAGTGACTCTTTGGAATTCAATTTCTATCTTTTCTTCCATTCTGTTTGTTTTATTTGCAATCCATATTCTGAATTCAATTTCTGACATTGCTGCCATTTGTTTATGCATGGCATCTTCAGTAATATCTCCTTTGTCACTTCTTGGGGGGGGGTTGATCTACTCTGGTTATTCAAGTTGCCAGAGTTCTTCTGTTGGGCCCACACCATGTTTATTTTCCACCGTTTGGTTATTAGAACTGGTAGGATGAGATTGAATTAGAGTTCCCAGGTAGTAGAGATAGCCCCTTACCAAAGCTCTAGGCTTTGTAATTGTGGCTTATCTTCTACTACCTTACAAAGACCCCTTTCAGAGATTTGGCTAGAGACTCTGAGGACCTACGTAGTGAGATAGCGCAAGCTGGCCCTGTTTTGATATCAGCCAATCTCTACCCTATCCTAAGAAACCATAGTATTAGATTTAAATCTCAACAGTGAAGAAATACAAACAGCTGCAGCATCCAGCCCCCACCCTTCAGTTATTTTCCTCTAAGAACTTCCAAGGTCAACCTCAGAATGTCCCTGAGTGGACAGCCCCAGAAACAGGTTCCAACTGAATTGTCTCAGGCAATTGTCTGAGGTTCCGTCTGAATTGTCTCTGCTCAACAGAGAGGGATTCAACGGTCTCCAACAGCACAATTGGAGCCGGGGATCCACACGCCCACCTGTCAGGCTCAGTCCACACTGTTGTCTGCTTCTCTGCTCACAGGCCTAGCTGCAGCCAGAGGCCATGTCCCCTGCCCACTGATTTCAGTCCATACCCAGCTAGCCCCTGCTTGCCAGACCAGTTGGAGTCAGGGGACCACACCCAGACCTGCCAGTCTCAGTCCACTGCCTGGCAAGCCTATGTTCGCAGGCTTTGTTGGAGGCAGGGCACTGGGCCCCACCCTCCAGTCTCAGTCCACACAAAGCTAACCTCTGCTTACCAGTCCAGATGGGGTCAAGGGACCATGCCCCGGCCTGCCAGTCTCAGTCCACTGCCTGGCAAGCCTCTGTGTGCAGGCTCTGTTAGAGTCAGGGCCCCAAACTCCACCCACAGGTCTCAGTCCTCACCTAGTAAGCCTCTGCTCACCAGCCCCGGGAGGCAGTGAACCACGCTCTAGCCCTCGGGTCTTGGTTCACACCCAGTAAGCCACTGCTCCAGGGTCCTGTTGGAATCGGGATCACACCCTTGCTCTCAGGTCACATCCCACGCCTATCAAGCCTCTGCTCCTCTCAGGCCCAGCAGGGGCTGGGGACCGGCCCTATCTGCTGAACTCAGTCCACACAGGGAAACCACTCTCCTGCTGTGGGTGTCGTCAGAGCCAGGGGTTCTGCACCCCATCCCGCCAGACACAGCCCAAACCGAGGGTCAACACTACCGTTGGCTGGGCAGAGTCATAACCAGGGGACTGTTCCTCCTCCCGCCGAGTGTCCCTTGCTTCCTATACCCTCTTTCTTCCCTGTTAGTCACAGATTCTGTACGGATGGCTGGCAGTCCACACTATGCCCAGTTCTCTCAGGACAAGACCAAACACTCTGTGCTCTGCAGGGGGCAGAACTTCAGACCCATGCGAGGGGGAAAGGGTGGACTGGGAGTTGGACTTGTAGGGGAAAATATCTGTTCAATTTTATGCCTGGCGGGTGGTGTCTAGGTTCATAAGTGGGAACTCCCTGGAGAAAGAGACCTGGGGTTTAGCAGCTCTCTTCAGCGAGGTAAAATAAGAGGTCTTTTGTTCTGTGCTCGTTAGCAGATAGCCTGCGGCAGGCCTCCTGCTTAGGGGAGGGGTCTCCTATCCTCTGGTCCATGGGTTTTGTACCTGTAATTTGGTTTCTTGAATGCTCTTCCTTAGAGTTACAGCTTGCCGAACTTCTTTCTTGGCTCAGCTCCCCGTCTTTGGCTTCATAGAGTCCGATTCCACCCAGCTTTTCTTCCTCTGCTAAGGGTTGCTAGCAATCGGCCATCTTCCCAGAATTCTTCCTCGATGAGGCCTTTGAAAGCTCCTCAAAGGGAGGTGGGTGCTCTCAGAGTAGCTGGAGCTCCCTGGGTAGCATTACACATCCATCCATTCATGCAAAGACCTCAGCAAGGAGAGCTGAGGTGGTTTCCATCAACCCAAACAGGAGGGCCAGAGGCAGGCTCCAAGCCATGGGAGCTGCCTCTCTCAGGTGCCTCTCCTGGGAAGCAGTGGGTAGAGGGGATTGTTAGTGGTGTGACTCCCATGAACAGCAGGGTATGTCCACCAGCTACACTTGAAGAAGCAGGGCTCACTGGAGGCTGGACCCCAGGAATTCCCCAGGGCAAGAGGATGGACCTCAGAGATTTCACAGGGCAAGAGGATGGACACCAGGGATTCCCCAGGGCAGGAGGCTGGACCCCAGGGATTCCCTAGGGCAAATATTGGACACCAGGGATTCCCCAGGGCAGGAGGCTGGACCCCAGGAATTCCTCAGGGTAGGAGGCTGGACCCCAGGGATTCCCTAGGGCAGAGAATGGACTGCAGGAGCTCAGAGATTCCCAGGGCACCTCTGGATCTAGGCTTTAGCAACCTGTCACTCTTGCTTCCCGGGGCCTGTTGGAAACAAGCATGACTGAGGGAGAGGATGCTATTCCCACCTTGGCTCCTAGGCTCCTCCTAGAGAGGGAACCGCCTTCGTGTAAGACATGACTGGATAAGCTGCCCCAGTGAGGGGGGTGAGCAGGTCCATCTGGGCAGGTGCTGAAGGTCCCTTGAGAGCCAGGCACATGACCCAGCTGGACAGGTGCCAGGAAGCCAGGAGAGAACGCACGGAGACGTGGGTTTGGACAAGCAGTAGGAGAGGAAGCACTTCCTTGGTGAGCCTAGAGCTGGAAGCAGAAGCGTGCAGGGTGGGTGGTTAGAGGTGTGGACATGCCTGCTGTCTGCAGTGAAGGCCGAGGGGCAGCTGGGGGCCAGAGGGGAGAAGGGGACAGGATGGGGGAAAGCTTGGCTGGCAGGCTGGGAGGTGGAGGAAGGAGAGAAAATGACCTTGATTGGCCTCAAACTCCCTCTGGATATGAGCAGAAACAGACAGATGAAGCAGAGAGGCAGAGGGGAGAGGGAGGCAGAGATGAGGGCAGAGAGTGAGGGAGAGGGAGGCAGAGGAGAGATGGCAGGAGAGAGACAGCCCATGGGCAGCACATGGGTGGGCAGAGAAGGAGAAGGGTCTGCAGCAGGGAGGCCCAAACGTGGGGGAGGAGACCCCTCGGGCCCCCTGGCAGGTGCCTCTTCCCCAGCCTGTGCTGGGAAACCTCCAGAACCCTGACCGTGCCTGCTGCCCTCCCTGAGCCCAGGACCGGGACATGTGCTCCCAGCCGTGGCTCTCTGAGGAGAGCAAAGCTGGACACAACTTCTCTTGGGCTCAAGCAGGGGCCTGGGGATGGGCCCAGGTCTCAGGCTCCAGTCTGTGGACAGAATAGGGCCGGGATGCTAAACACTCAGAGGCTTCCTGCAGTGTGACCATGACCCCAGATCCCCCATCACACAGCTGTATAGGCCCTTCTAGCCAGACCTTCCAGGGGCCCAGGGTGAGGTTGGAAGCCTCGAGGGTTTCCCCAATCTCGGTCTGGGCCAGCAGCAGGGCCAGGGCCCAGCAAATGGGCCTCTGCACTCCCCAGGAGGCTAAAGGGGAATCAGGTCCAACAACAGACCCATCTGTGTAATCACTGCCCAGCTACCCAGATAGCCCTCTGTAAACAAGCCTCATTAACATCCCTAGACCACATGCCAGAGAGAGAGAGAACTTTAGATTCACAACCACAGGCTTAAATGCCTAATTAAGCTCATTCTTTGAACCAAACCATATTTGAGTACATCTGTCAGCCTGCCTTCATCTCAGCCGCCGTGGGGCGGTGGGACAGCCTTGAAGGAAAGGTGGGGAGGGGTGTGAGCCCAGGCTTGCAGACAGGCCTTGGGTCTTCCCAGCATTTCCTGGCTGAGCCGTTTGAGCACTATCGAGGGACCTGTAGCCCCTGTTCCTGGACTTGCGGCACCCACCACTCCCTCACTCCCTCCCTGGAGGGGCCTAGTAGACACCTGTCTTGTTTCTGCTTCCCTGGAGCAGCCCGTGCTGATGCCAGGCCCAGGGACAGACCCTGTGGCTGAGGCCGTGTCTGAGTCCTCCATCGAAGGCCAGAGACAGCGGCTCACAGCAGCCATGGCACACCAGGGGCTGCTGGTTACCATCCAGTGCTCTGCGGAGGGAACACAGGTCTCCAGAATATATGTGTGGGCTCTGACCCCACTCATCTGATCCTCACTGGAGGCGGAGAGGCGGGGAGCAGCAATTCTCCACTCCAACCTCACCCCAACCCCTCACCTGCAGCAAGAGGCTGTGTCTGAAGAGCGTCCCCTGGGTGTGCACAGCACACTTGCCTCTCCGCTGTCTGGACGTCATTCACGGCAACATGGGTGAACCTGGAGAGCATTACAGGCACAGAAAGCCAGATAAGGCCTGTTCTCGCTCTGCATGGAAAGTTGTTCTCACAGAAACAGAGAGGACAACATTGTTAGGAGAGGTTGTTGTGTCTTTTCAAATAGCAGCAGAAGAGCAGATTTTGAATGATCCCAACACAAAACTATGACAAAAGTTCCAAGTGTCAGCTGCGTTAACAACCCTGATTCAATTATTGCATATTGAACATGTGTATGAAATATTACACTGGACCTTCATGCATACGTACATTTATTACGTATTGATTAAAAATAATAACTATCCCCCCAAAAAGGAAGATTTGAGGCGCAACCTGACTGGAGGCCTCAGTGGACCTGAGCAGGCAGCAGAAGAGGACACGAAGCCCAAAAGGTGCTTGTCACCCCTGGGAGCATGCCCAGCCCCTGGACACTCATGTGGCCACAGGCAGCCAGATCTTGCCTGCCCCTCCGGTCCCGCCCCACACCTCTCCCCAGGGGCTTCCTGGGCTTTGGATATGACAGACCCTCCCACATAGGCTGAGTGGCCATGCTGCCCCCACCTAGAACCTCACATATGCTGCCCTCTCTTCCAGAAGTACCCATCCTCCCCACGGCCTTGTTCCACCCCCAGACCTCTGCTAGGGGGTCAGTCACTTCTGACCTTTGGCTGGGCTCCCCAACACCTGTGCAGCCCCTTCATCCCTGCACTTGTCACGTGGACCTGTAATTCCCCAGGGCCTTGCCTGACTCTCCATCTGGCCGTGGGCTCTGCAGAAAAAAGGACCTAAGATGTTCTTCTGCCCACTGGGTCCCCCAATACCCAGTTCCAGGCCAGGCCAGGGCTGAGTGCTCCCTGCCACCTGTGAATGAGCAGACAGACAGATGTTCTAAGCCCAGGCCTCCTTACTTTCATACAAGTAAGCTCCAGAGAAAGCCGGGCCTCCTCCCCACGGCAGCCCCGTGGCACCAGGGAGAAGAGGTGCCCCTGGGGCACATCCCTGCAGGAGAATCTGCCCCAGCCCCTGCTGCCCCCCAGCCCCCACCACTTCCTCCCCTATGCCTCCCTCTTGCAAACACATTCAAGTGTTTAAATTCTGTTTGGGGAACAATTAGCCCAACATATGGTCTAATCACATTTTGTCTTCTGATGAAAAAATACACAGAAAACTTGGAAAATGATGACTGACATTTATCGTGTTTCTCTCTTCTTTTTTTTTAACAGTGCTTTTTATGAACATAAGCGTGTTACAGATGAAAAGGCTCTTAGCAACAGCCTAGCCCAACCCTTTCATTCTACTTGGGAGAAACTGAGGCCTAATGAGGGGAAGGAACCAGCCCAAGGTCCCCCAGACATGAAACCCAGACCTCTTGGCATCTTTTTCTTCCCCCTCAATAACCTCCGGAGAGCTGGACCCAGTTCTCCCAGGGCCCTTTCAGGACCAGCGTGCCAGAGCTCTGCTGTCTGAAGACCCTGGGATCACAAGCCTCGTATCCCAGTGTAAGATATGATGACAGAGAGGGGAAGAGGCACTGGCCCCTGTCCAGAGGCCCTGCTTCCATATCCTCACCAGGCAGTGGTGTGGCATACCTGGCACCTGCCTCATTGCCCAGTAATGTCCACAACTGGCTACCATCCACACCCAGACCCTAAGGACCCAGATGGCATCTTCCAGGGAAATGGTGGACACCTTCTAGGAATCCAGGGAATCCTACTTCTTCCACCTGTGCTTCCCAGGGGTGTGTTGGAAATGCCCAGGTGTCACCGTTCTGGCCCCTGAAGGTTTGGCCTGACTGGATTAAACATGTCTGTGTTCATGGGTTCATGGGTTCATTTGCCAAGCACCTGTTCTGGGTTCATTGCCAAGCACCTGTTCTCTCCCCAGCCACAGCACCAGATCCCACAAGCAGGAACAGGAAGTCCTTTGCCCACTCTGGACTCGGCCACCACGGCATAGGTGCTCCAAGCTGTGGGTGCTGACTGACCACTCACCTCTAGGACAGCACTGCCAGCTCACAAAGCCTTTTTCCATCTTGCATCTTGTAGTTTTATTTCTGCTTTGCTCACAAGAACCCAGATACAAGTCTGACAATGAATTCGTGAACTTGCCTCCATGAGTTGGCAGCACTGTATGAACAGCTCGGTAAATTTCATAACCCTGGTGATCAGTCTCTCACAGCCGTGTTTGTGTTAATGCATGGAGGTATTGTGCTGAATGGTGTTTGTTATTAGTATTGTGTGTTTTTGTGTGCCATCATGAGAATGTCGGCGCTCGCAATGGAACAACAAACAAACATTTGTAAATTTCTTGTTAAACTTGGTAACAGTGGAAGTGAAATCAGGGCCATGTTAGTCCAAGTTTATGGGGATAATGCCATGAAGAAAATGGCAGTGTCCAAAAGGATGAAACATTTTTTTTTTCTATGTATACATCACCACTGATGAAGAGAGATCAGGGTGACAAGCAGAACTTATGAAAACATTGCAAAAATTCATCAAATTGTGTGTTGATATCATTGGCTGACTGTGAGAAGCATAGTAGACCAAGGAAACATCAATAGAGAAACAGGAAAATAGTAACTGAAAAATCATGGCCAACAACTCATGACTCTTGCATCACGACACTGCATCAGCTTACACTGCACCTTCCATGAGGGAGTTTTTACCCAGTAAACAAATAACTATATTAGAACACCCTCCCTACTCACCTGGCCTTTATCTAAAGATAAAAGAAACACTGAAAAGAAGCCATTGGATGGCATTCAGGGATCAAGCTGTGATGACAGCTCTGATGGCCATTCCAGAAAGAGAGTTTTAAAGTTGCTTTGATGGATGAACCAGGCCCTGGCATCAGTGCACAACTTCCCAGGGGGAGTAGACTCAAGGTGACCATGGTGATATTCGGCAGTGAGGTAGGTAGCACATTTTCTAGGCCAAGTTTGTGAACTTAATTGTCAGATCTTGTAGGTATTATTATTATTATTATTATCTCTACTTTGTGAATGAGAGAATTGGGACTCAATTGAGGGTGGGTCCAAGATATCACCCAAGTCATAAGCTGTAAGGAGACTGGACGTGCTCACTCTGGAAGGGACAGGCCCTGAAGATGCCCAGGGCTGAATGAAGAAAATTCTCCTCCTCCTGTTCTATAAGTGGTGGGAGGCCCTAGGGGCTACATCCACTGCCATAGTTCAGAAAGGGCCAAAAGATGGCCCTTGAAGCACCATCTTCTGCCTAAGGTGCTGAGAATCTCGGGCAGAGGCCATACGCAGTCAGGGACGTGCCTGAGCCTGTATCACAGAGTCTGGCTGCATAGAGGCCTCAAGGAAGGGGCCCCAGGTGGAGACTTGCATAAGGTCCCTCCTGCGGGGGGTAGGAGGTTAACAGGCAGAGGAGAGCAAGGCAGCCTGTCCCACCCTGAGGTACAGCTTTCTCTTTCAGGACTGGCAGAGCCCCAGCAATGGCTCGACCAGGGCCCTGGCAGGTGGGCTTTCCACGGGGAGTGGAGGCTGGATGGGCACTCAGCAGGTGGCCCCATCGGCCCAGAAGCCCTGCCACTGTCAGCCACAGGCTGAGCCTGCAGCTGGTAGGACATGGCCCTGATAACACTGACCAGCTAGACAACACAGACCAGCTGGGGGACCACGGCTCATCGGTTTCTTTTTTTTTTTTTTGAGACAGAGCCTCAAGCTGTCACCCTGAACAGAGTACCGTAGCATCACAGCTCACAGCAACCTCCAATTCCTGGGCTCAAGTGAGGTTCCTGCCTCTGCCTCCGAAGCAGCTGGGACCACATGCGCTTGCCACAACGCCCGGCCATTTTTTGGTTGCAGCCGTCATTGTTGTTTGGTGGGCCCGGCCTGGATTCAAACCCACCAGCTCAGGTGTACGTGGCTGGCGCCTTAGCCCATTGAGCCACAGGCACCGAGCCTAGTTTCTAATTAAGAGAAGGTATGAGTCACATCCTTCCTCCCTGAGTCATCTCCCCTGCAGGGCCTGGCCAGTGGTGCTTGGAATACCCTGGTGCTCCCAGCCCACTGCTGCAGGAGGAACTTTCCAGCCAGAGGGCCGAGGGGCATCTGAGCTGAGGGCCAGCTCAAAGGGCCCCTTAGACAAACACCATGAAGGTGAGCAGGGGGACAGTACAGGCTCCTATGGCTGCAAGATGCCTGTCAGTCCTTCCATCCAGTGTTTGCTGCTGCCAACTCTGTGACCCATGAAGAACCACACAGCATCTGACCCTGGAAGCCTGCAGGGAAGAGAAGGCAGCCCACAGTAGACTACACAGTCCAAGGTCAGGCCCATGGAGCACACAGGAGGAAGTCCCCAGGAGAGCCTGGAAGGCTTCCTAGAGGAAGGGACACCTGACATTGGGGTATTGAGGGATGAGTAGGAGTTTGCCTCTAAGGTCAAGATGAAAGACAAGTGGTGCAGACAGAAAGCCCAGCCCCTGACCAGAGTCACAAGGTCAGCAGCCTTCCAAACCCTGGCCTGCCAATGTCAAAGCGGGTGTCCTTAGACACTGTGCTCTGTGACTTGAAGGCTGCATCAAGTCTCAGGGAAAGGTCAAGGAAGGGGGCACATTTGAATAGTGTCTTCATTCATTTGAGCTCCTAAAACAAAATGCCACAGACCAGACCAGGTGTCTCCTGAGCAATAGAGATGTATTTCCTTTTTTTTTTTTTTGAGACACAGTTTCACTTTATCGCCCTAGGTAGAGTGCTGTGGCATCACAGCTCACAGCAACCTCCAATTTGTGGGCTTAGGCGATTCTCTTGCCTCAGCCTCCTGAGTAGCTGGGACTACAGGCGCCCACCCCAACACCTGGCTATTTTTTTGTTTGGCCAGGGGCAGGTTTGAAACCGCCACCCTCAGTATATGGGGCCAGCACCCTACCCACTGAGCCACAGGCACCATCCCAGAGATGTATTTCTCACAGTTCTGGGGCTGGAGAGTGCAACAGGAAGGCACCAGCAAGTTCTGTATATACTAAAACCCTGCTTCCTCACAGACAGCCTCTGCTAATGCCAGCAGGACATGAGGGAAGGGCAGGTAAAGCTCCTTCAGGCCTCTTGTAAAAGGGCACTAATCCCGTTCATGAGGGTCCCTCCCCTATGACCCGATCCCAAAGGCCTCACCACCTTAAAGACCAGGATTGCAACATACAAATGTTCAGGAACTTGAACACAGACTTCAGCGCACAGGCCTGTAGGAGAGCACTGCCTGGCGTTTGCTGGGTGCGAAAGGAGATTCGGGAGACATTCCAGAGGGAGGATCCGCAGGACTGGGTGATATGTTGCACTCAGAGCAAGACACCCCACCTTTCTGAATCTGCGTTTCCTCGTCTGTGCAAATGGGCCATGGGGACGCCTGCTACCCACCTGCCATACCCCACCAGCAGGTGTTCAGAGGCCAGCAAACCCCAGCACCAACTGCCCAGCTAGAGTCTCTGAGATGCCCTGTACTGACTGTGTGCCCTGGGCAAGCCACCGCCTCCGGAGGCCCCACTTCTATCATCCCAAATGCCTCCCAGAGGTGTTGAGGGAACTCCACGACCCCGTCCCCAGCCCAGGGTGTGGCAGAGACTGTGCCCACAGCAGGTGCCGCTGTCCCTCATGGACGTCCTCTTGGGACGCAGAAGCAGGGAGGGGGCACAGGATCGGCAGGGCAGTTGTGTCAGGGGAGGGGATGTCAGAGATGTCGCTCTTTTATCCACAGTTTCTGCATTAGTAAGATTTTTAGTAACTTAAAAATAATTTTTAAAAAGCCTCGCAACATCATGCAAGTGTTACACTGGAAAAGCTCTGACGTTGAACAGCTGGGGTTTGAAGCTTAGCAACACCAGAAACCGTCTGGGAAAGGGTTCCTGGGAAGTCCTCAGGGCCATAGGTGCACACCGTCACACGGTCTCGATGCTGAAAAGCCCCACTAACTTCCTTCGTATCTCATCCTGTTGCTCTCCAATTCAGAAAACAGCACAGAAGTGCCAGCTCTGCACTCACCATGTGCCAGACCCTGGGCCTCAGTCTCGGTGCAGACCTGCTGGGCTCTCCCCAATCCTCTGAGGAGGGTCACATGGCCCACCTGGCTCCCCTCTGTGGGTAAAATGCCCCTCCTCTGAGAGCCCAGCTCGCCAAGCCACACGCACATCAGAGTCTCTCCCCGGCTCCCTGTGAACTCAACGAGCACTGGCCCCCCAAGGCAATGAGGCAGGAGAGAAGACACGTCCAGGGAAGACCCGGGAGAGGGCCACGTGTCACCTGGAGCTGGAACTCAGGGACAGGGAGTGAGCAGGGGAGGCCCCCTGGACAGGGACAGGCAGAGTGTGGGGTGCAGTACACGCAGAGACATCAAAATAGAACCTGGCAGCCCACACCCAGGGGCTGGCGGGAACCAGCCATGAATGTCTGTTAATGACAGACGTGCTCTGTGGAAGGGAAGTGACAAGAAAAGAGAGAAAAGTGAGGAGGATGAAACTAGCTGCAGTGTAGTCAGGGGACTATTAAGCATTTCGGGAAAGGGTTGGGGACAAAAAGGGGTTTCTAAATTCAATTCTTGGATTCTGAAATAAAAACTGATTTTCTGGGGGTCACATGCAGGGAGCAGGAGGCTAAGGCCCTACTCCCAGCCTCCCAGAACTCTGGGAGGAAAGTCACAGAACTTCTTCTCCCATCTTCCAGCCATCCCCCCGCAATTCACAAATCGTGCATCTACAGCCACGATGGCCGAGAGGTGAGGGGCTGTGAGAAGGGCTTTCTAAGACAAGAAGGCGAGCTCACAGACACCCACACGCCTCAGATACACACACAAATACATGCACGCATGCACTCAGCTGTGGTGCACACTGTCCCCTATCAATGGGCCAGCAAAGAGAGGTCGTGAAATGCAGCCAGCAGATGGGAGCCCGCCAAAATGTCAGCCAGAAGAAATAGCTCGCTTCCGAAAAACAAAATTCCAGTTTAGCAAAAATCCTCAGAGAAAAATTCCTGTGGAGGCCCCTGGAACTCTGGCAACCCAAGATGAGTTATTTATTCTGGACCACCACGCCACTGTGCATGTTAAGCACAAAAAGGAAAAATACTTGCAGATTTGGAAACGGGGTTGCAGTCACAGATGGAGCCTGCACATGCATAAATTCGGTTGCTGAGTGAACAGATGGAATCTTGAAGGGGGAAAAAAAAAAAAAAGAAACTAGCATTCATCTGCTGGACCCCAGCCCAGCAGGAGCGAGGGAGTCTGTCACTGGACTCGGAGGGCCTCGGCCTTCCTATCCGTCCAGGGTGAGGGTGTGAAATCACATACATTCAGTGGTCGTGCTAAGCGGGGTTTCAATCCCGTCTCTGCTGCTGACTGGCTGGGGAGCTTTGGCACATGACTTAACCTGCTTCCTCAGTTTGAGCGAGGGGACGATGAGGATGACCGCTCAGGGCTGCCGTGAAAACTGCATGCAGGGTGCCCACGGCGAGGCCGTGACTAGTGGTAGAGTCTCCTGGCAGGGATGGGTCTTTGCAGATAAAACACAGGATAACCTGAAAGAGAAGCGGAGGCCCCAGACAGCTCTGATGGTCCATCCCGCAGGAGAGAACCCCAGGGGAGCAGAGAGAGAATGGAAAGAGCCTCCTGCCAGCTTCTCCTTTCTAGAAGACTCCCAGGGCCAGAAGAACTCTGAAGAGGCCAGCTCTGAGGACGGCCTCTGAGCAGGTGCAGTGGGAGCTTAGGAGGAGTAAGGACAACTCCAAGGCTCTGTTTGAGGTGCCCAGAGAGGCTTGTCCAAGAAGAGAGATGCTCAGTTTCTGCTCCACAATAAAGAGTCCACGAGTCAAGGAAGATTGGCTGCAAAATTTGCCATAATTCTTCACCACTCCACTGTCTCCAGGCCCCTCGCCAGGTGGCTTTGCAGCTCTGCCCACGAGGAGGTGGTACCTGCTTCCCCCACCTGTTTCGTGACTTGCTCAACCAATGGAAAGCAGTGGCAGTCTTAGCGGATGGTCCCGGCTAGGCTGCCCTCTCCAGCCCCTCTGCCTTCACCAGGCTGGAGGAGGAGAATAGGGCGCAAAGCCAGGGTGGCCCAGTGACCTAGGCACCTGACCCAGACTGGTCCCGATCAGCAGAATCACCACTAACCCACTGATGCACCAGCAAAAATATGCGTTAAAACTGCCTGCCACCGAGGTTTGGTGGTGCTTATGTGGCATTTTTGTGACAATTGATACTGACCTACCTTCTTTCACCAAGCCCACACTGCAAACCAGCCTCCATTCCCTGGGGATACAGGGATTAGGGAGGGTCTCCGTATAAGTCCAGAACTGCAATTCAAATCTTAGAAACTGCAATGCAAAAGCCAGGGCTTCCTCTCCCACAGTTACGGCACCAGCACCAGAGCTATGGATCAGGTCACCAGGTCACCGGAGAGCCCCTTTGCTGGGCTGGTGAAGGGTGGAGATGCTGCCCATCTCTGCACGGGCTCAGTGGGCAACTCCTGGCACTGGGTTGATGCTGCAGAGAGGGCAGCCCTAGCCTTGCAGGTGCCTACCTGCAAAAGGAGCCTGAGCAGGAGTCCCAAGCTTGGGCTGGAAACCCTGAGGCTGGCCAGGAAGGCCAGCGTCAGCCGAGTTCTAAGCTAAGCTGATGCTGTCCAGGGAAACCCTCCCCCCAACCAGCCCGACATGACCCCGTGGCGGCATAGACTTTGGATGATTCTACCTCCAGGGGCCCAGCAGGACTCTGGCTAATCCCACCCTGAGTGGCTGTGGTCCACCAGGGTGACAGGGCAAGAGCCCCTCAGAACGGTTGAGGCAGGCAGCATGGAGAGCCCTGACCAACCCTGTCCTGGGCAGACCCACTCCCCCAGCCACCCTCACGTCCATCTGAGAGGCCTAAGAGCTCCAAGGGCCAGAGTCCTAACACAGACGGAAAGAGTTGGCATCTCTTCCCACTCTGCCTTAAAAATTGCTTGTCCAATCTGAACATATTTCAGAATCTTGCCTTAATATTTGCAAATAATGAATAGGACTTCCCTCTTGCTGCTTTCAACTTTGACTCTTTCACAAATGATGTGAAGCCCCATTCTTCAGCACCACACAGCCGGGGTCCTTTCCCAGCCATAGTCATCTCCGTCTGGAATGCCTGTTCCCTACTTTCCCATTCAGCAAACTCTACTCATCCTTCCAGGCTCACCTCATATGTCACCTTTTCCAGGAAGCCTTCCGTGATTTCCCCAGGCAGGGTTAATAGCACCGTCTTCTGGACTTTTGGAAATGCGGGCGGGCATCTCCACAGGTCAGCAAGCTAAGTCAAAAGCCAAATCCAGCCCCGACTTGTTGAGTAAATATTTATATCAGAACGGAGCCAGGCCCATTCATTTACTTACTGTCCATGACTGTGTTCAGGCTCTGTCCAGAACACATGGCCCACAAAGGCAAAGAATATCTGCCATCTAGTCCTTTACTGAAAAGTTTTACTGAGTGCAGCCTTAGACTGAGAGCCTCTCTAGGACTAGGACACGGAGGAGAGCTTGTCCTACAGCACCTGCAGAAGATGCTGGAAGAAAGTTTGCAGAATTCACAAACAGATGAACAAGTGGGTGAGTGAGTGGATGGAGAAGTTACAGGTGCCACAAATAAAACCCATGTTTGCAATTTCATGCACAGTTCTACAGTTTCCCAGAAGACCCAGTGGAACTTTCCACTGACCCCCAGGCCTCAGGGTTGCAGTGTGTAGAGTCAGCTCCCTGTCCGCAGGTTCTGCATCCTCGAAGTCAAAAATATTAAAAATATTTGTAAAAAAACATTAAAAATTACAAAATTAAAAATAGTACAACTTTTAAGGATATAGTATAATAACTACTTACATAGCATTCACATAAGTAAATCTAGAGATGATTTAAGGTATGTGAGAGGGTGAGTATAGGTCATATACAGACACTGTGACATTTTATACCAGGGACTTCAGCATCCGAGCACTTTGGTGTTTGGGGGGGCGGGATCCTGGAACCAATGCCCTGGGGATACCCAGGGATGCCTGCACTAATGAGAAGAAATAATTGTAGGCTTCCAGAAGTGTGAGTAATGACGCTGTGAGGGGCATCATTCTGTGGAATTTCACAGTTGTGGGAGGAGCTAGGCAGTACCTGCCCCGCGGCCTCCACGTCATCATTGCCCTCTGCCCTGGGGCCCGCTGCTGCTGCCTCGGGGTGCCCAGGAGGCCTCTTGCCCATACCAGTATGTGTCCACCCTTGGAAGTGGAGGGACATGGACACTCCTAGCAACTCGGGTGGGCAATTCTGATGTGTATTCTCCATGTTGCCCCCAGAGGGTCCCCAGGAGAAGAGTCCAGGTGCCCACAGTGTCCCCCTCCTCCCTCTCACCCTGCCCAGTGACACACCAGTTCCCTGGACCACATCTTCCCACCAACCACCCGTACAAGCCACTGTCTCAGGCCCTGCTTGGAAAGCAGAGGAGGATGGGACATCAGCCTCAGATACTTGGGTTAAACAGTCAGCAGCATCTTCTAGGTATTTAATGTTCTGTAAATCTCCAGCGAAGACATATTGTTGAATCAGTTTCTTGGGGCTGAAGCAACAAAGTGTGTTTTGTTGCTGGGTGACTTGAAACAGCAGAGATTTATCCTCCCACGGCTCTGGAAGCCAAAAGTCCGAAATCAAGGTGTCTGCAGGTCCACACTCCCTCTGAAGGCTCGAAGGGAAAACCCTTCCTGGCTTCTGCTGGCTCTGAGGGCTGTAGGCGTTCCCTGGTTTCTGGCAGCATGACCCCAAAACCTGCCTCGGCCTTCACACCTGCCCCACGGGTGTCCAATCTCCCTCTCCCTTCTCTTATGACGTCTGTAATCAGATCAGGGCTCTCCCCAAATCCAGGGTGATCTCACCTGGAGATTCCTCACTTCGTTGCACCTGCAAAGATTCTATCCCAGGAAAGGTCACATTCACAGGTACTGGGAGTTAAGACTTGGAAATCTTTTGAATTTCTATTCTATCCATTCCACACATTACATACTACCTAAACTTCTTTGATTATAAAGCCTTTTTTCCACCCTGGAGTTGTCGCCCAGGCTTGGTGCTCCTCAGGAAAACGTGTGTTCATCTAAGCTCCTGCAGGAGGACATAGGTCACTTCTGTCCTGCTCAACACTAAAGCCCAGGGCCTGCTGTGTGCTGCCCATCAGGGACCTCAGGCCAGGAAGTGGGCTGTGCGCAGGCTGCCCCAGATGGGGCGGTCAGGAGAGGTGCCCCCAGCACAGAACCCAGAGAGGTTTATTCTACAGGTTTATCCACAGTCCTTCCAGAATAACTGGATTGCTTACTTGGAACTCTGGAGACCAGAGTGGCCCAAGGGCTGAGCCATCCCGGGTCTGGCCTGCCACTCTACCCCTGAGCAGAGACCCTTCTGCCAAGCCTCTTGATTACTCCACACCAAGCTCTCCCGCTCCCCTTCCTGGGTGCTCAGAGAAGGGACGGATGGACACAGACCAGGAGGTCTGAGGCACCCTCAGCAGACAGGGAGGAAGGGTTATGGACACCCTCAGAAGCACTCAGGCCTGTGCTTAGAACCAGGCCAGACACACCTCTTTGTGGGGCCAGACTGTGCCCAAAGCAGCCTTCTAGGGGCACTTACACTGTGTGTGGGGACTGTCTCCAGCTCTCCCAGCCCTCAGAGCTCCTGACGCTTCCCCCGTGTCTAGGCCTGCATGGTAAATGCCCACCCTGTCCTGGAAGGTTTCAGCCAGTAGGAGGCCCTGACTCTCTAATTAACCATTGTGGGGACTGGGGACACTTTGGGGGACCATCTTCCACAGGCCGGATGGCCCATATCCCGTGGCACTTGGCTTTCGAATTTAGTAGCTGGAGATGAAGTTGTCCACAGCCATTTTTAAATCCCCTCTGCTGGCCAGTGAGCCCTGAGGCTGGGCACTCTAGGATTCTGAAATCTCAGCACTGGGGGCCACATTCTTTTAGTATCCCACATCTGAAGGAGCAGGTGACTTACACCTGCATTTGGGCCTGTGTCCTCCCTGGCCATTCCCGCGGAGGACCCCTTAGGAGTCCCTTCTCCACACCTGGACTTCAGAGCCTTCCCTGACTTTCTCAGTCTGCAAAGAGCAAGACCCTGCAGAAAGACACCCCACAATAAGCACGGGGGGCCCAGGAGGGTGGTCCCAGCAGCATCCTGTTAGGCAGTATGGCCACCAGCACAGGGTCTCACATATAGCAGGAGCCAGAAGGAGGAGTCCTAAATGGTCAGCATGCAGCCAGTTGGTGGGTGCCCTGCACTCGACCCCAAGGAACAGCCTGAGAGGGAGCTGCCGGCCACCTTCCCAGGAAGACAGTTCCCTGGGGCAGAGGAAGCAGGCCTTTGAGTCTGACTGAGTTTTCATTCTTGGATCAGCCTACAAATAGTAAACATTTCATTTCTTGTCCCACAATTATATTAAAAGGCAGATAAAGCCCTTAGAGCTTACATTTGGCATTTCAGCGTCTAATCTAACAAACCGGCCTTTATCCCCGCTCTCTTAGCACAGATGCACACACTCTGGGTCTCCGCGGCAGGCAGGGGGCCCAGTCTGCCTCCCATCCCCAGTACCCAAGTAGGGGCAGCAAGGCCACACCCCTGGCACTGCTGGGCCCAAGCTCTGGCCAGTCTCTGTTGAGCAGGACTTGTCAGGACCTCCACACTCCATAGCTCTCCAAAGTGGCCACATGGTGAGCAGCTTTTCCTAAGTAAATGTTTTGGGTTGTAAAAGGCCCAGCCCACAGGAGTTAACCAAGGAGGAGACAGGGTCCTGCCCTGGATGGGCAGCAGAGCCAGTGCTGGGCACAGCCTGAGGTCCTCTTACCAGGGTCCAGGACCTCCCCCAAGGACAGCCTGACCAGGGCAGAGCTGAGCCACTGTGCAAGAGGAGCACCGGCTGGAGTTAGAAGGTCTTTCTTCGGAACCTACTGGGGCCCTCAAGTGCTGTGTGACCTGGACGCAGCACTCATCCTCTCTGAGCCTTCTCACTTTCCCCAGCACATGGGCACAGCAAGGATTCTATTTGTGGCCACATTCAGATACTCCCCTGTCACCAGAAGCTGATTCCTTGGAAATAACTATAATCCTTCAAACACATTCCCTGCCTGCATGGGGGGCTGCGTGCTATGGGGCCGCCATAGCCCACTGGTGGCCACCCACGGTCTCGACTGTGCAGGGCAGCCTGTGTCCACTCAGGACTCCCTTCTCCCAGGCTCACATCCAGGCCTCACTTCTCTTTCCATAAAGAAATGTGCAGTCCCTTTGCCAAGAGGAACCCCCTTTCCGCAGGCTTCCCCACTTGCTACCCAAAGCCAGGGAAAGTCCAGGGTCCATCTGTGAGGGTGTAGGAGGCAGGGCTGTGTGACAGTGGCCACATGTGCCCACTGCCCCGTGGTCCATGAGCGCTGTAAAAGGATGTGCATGCCCTGGGGCGGGTATCATTCCATCGCCCCACAAGCCTCCCTTAGTCTGCAGTAACCTCCCGCTCCAAATGAGGGACTCCAGGCACCATCCCCCAAAGCCCTGTGACATGAGCCAGACCTGAAACTCTTCCCACTGGAGCCAGGGAAGAGAGGCCATCTGTCCCTCCCAGGCAGTGAAGCCAGAACCGCTCAGAGGTGGTGTGTGTCCTGGACAGGGAGAGCGAGGAGGAGCACGGTGGGGACCAAACACATGCACACATACTCTCATATGTACATGCCCGTGTGCGCAAACACATGCACACACACATGTACATGCCCCGTGTGCTCACACACATGCATACACACTTACATGTACATGCCCATGTGCTCACACATGCTCACACACTTACATGTACACTCCCGTGTGCTCACACACATGCACACACACTTACATGTACAAACCCGTGTGCTCACACACTTACATGTACACTTCCGTGTGCTCACACACATGCACACACACTTACATGTACACTCCCGTGTGCTCACACACATGCACACACACTTACACGTACACTCCCATGTGCTCACACACATGCACACACACTTACATGTACAAACCCGTGTGCTCACACACATGCACACACTTACATGTACATGCCCACATCCTCACACACATGCTCCTTCAAGTGGGTGCAGACACAAATGATCACATCAGCAGTCACCCACATGCAGTCACACATGCTAACACACGCACCATGTGCACAGGCACACATACACTCAGACAGACACAGCTCCCCCCGGTCCCCCCCAGGACACATTAGCCGTCTTTTTGGCCCCATCCATCCACTTCTCGAGTCCCCCAATGGAAGGGGATGGGTGACCAGAGTGAGAAGGAAACCTCAGAGGGCAAGTCCCAGTCCTGGAAGCAGTTTTCATGAGCCCGTGTAAACCTCTGGTAGTGGATGTTTACAGCGTAAGTGTAGGTCAGCCTCAGCAGAGGGCAGGTGGGCTGCAGCTGGGGCAGGGGGAGGGGGGACAGTACTCGCCAGCCCATAACTCACAGGACACGCGGCATTAGGGGAGTCATGACAACAGCCCTGCCGATCTCCTACCCATCCAGAAACCATCGCATATGGCCCAGTGTCTGGTCTGCACTTCCTCTCACTGGCTTTCCCACCCTCTGACACGGATTTGGCTCCCCGTTAAACTCTCCAAAAACACAGATGGCCCACAGACACCCGCTTCCTCATCACAGGGGCTGGAGCCGCTCCCCATTCTGCCTTTATTTCTTTCATCACTCCCTTCTAAATTATCAAATTTCTCATTCTTCCAGCTCCCTTTCAGAAATACTGGATTTGCTAAGAATCTGGGAGCAGGAAGACTCAGGGTCCTCTGCTGAAGGTGGTGGGGGTCACCTGGTCTCCAAAATACAGACTTGGTGCCCAGGAGCAGGCTGTGGGGCAGGGAAGGCACAAGCCAGGGGGTGGCTGAGCGGCAGCGGGTCCTCGGGGAGCCAAGCCCTCACCTGTCTCCCTGATGCAGGCAAGGGGACATAGTCTGTAGAAAGAAGGCCAGACCAGGCACCCTGGAGAGCTGCTCTGTTGGGTTAGGCGTGAGAAGGCCCAGATTGGAAGTGCTGGCTCCTTATGGAGACTGAACTCAGGCCAGAGTGGGGGCCCCTGCCTTTGGGAAGACAGGACACCCCCTTAGCCACCTGGTAAGAAGACATCCGTCACTCCTGGAGCTGTCCTCCACTGGTCTAGCTCAGTGTCTTGGACCAGGGATGCTGGGCCCAGCCTCTCCCTGGAGGGATGTGGACACTAAAAGCTGGGGCCTGGCTGGTTGGGGCCAGCGCCACCCACCACAAGGAGAGGTCCAGCTTCCCCCGACCCTCCCTGCATCTGCTCCAGAGCACACATTGCCACAGGGCTGTGGGCCAGGAAGACACCCCCTCCACAGGAGGCTGCAGGCTGCCCTTTCAGCAGATGCTGCTGACCCATCCAGGCCTGGCCCATGTCCTCCTGGACAGGGGTCACAGACAAGCAGCGAGGAACCCAATCCAGCCTATGGAGGGGTGGTCCTTGCCCTAGGTATTTTATTCGTAGTTATTTGAGTTCATTTTTAGGATTATATTTCACACAAAATCTAGATTTTTACCTTCTCTTCAACCACTGGATGTCCTATGGGGAGAGGCAGATGGCTGGAAGGGTGTGGCAGTTGTGGTCCCCACCCCTGTGCCCACAGACCCACACATGCTGCTCCTGGGATATGGCGTTTCATGGTGAGGATGAGCCCCGTGTGGCCAATGCGTGATTCTGAGCTCTGAGAGCAGAGGCCGAGTCTAGCGTGGTGCTCACACAGCTGGCATGGTGCTCACACAGCTGGCGTGGTGCTCACACAGCTGCCAGATCGTTCTCCTAGTGACACAATGCTCAGCTTCCCATGAACACATCTCTGGGGACCACCCAAAGCCTCTCATAGCCCTGCTCTCCTTCCCGTCCAGCAAAGGAAGGGCAGGCAATGAGGTGGGAGCAATCTCTACCCATCTACCCCTGAGACTGAACGTCCCCTCCACACTCCAGCTTTTCCTTATTGGCACATGTGTGAAGCACACCCATGTGCAAGCACCCCCCACACACACACCCGTCCTTGTCTAGCCTTCTTTCTGGAGCACCCCATCATGCCTGTTCTAGCTTGCTTCCCTACCTATGAAGCATTTGTGTTCAGGGAGGTCTCAAACTCCAGCAACTTCAAACAGGTCAGTCAGGTCACACAGGTGCCTGGAGCAGGGGAGTGGGATAATAGGGAGGAGTGGGGTCTGTGTACTCAGGAGAATGCACTCATTGGGACACTGTCCCACCGCAACACACAGTTGAGCAGTGTTCCTAGTGGGTGTCACCGTGCTGGTTACAGGCTGTTTATGGTGACCCAGCAGACAAGTTGGCATAAGTCACTAGCACTTGATTCAAGGGAAATGTACTCACTGCAGAGTGTGTAAACCCAGCTCCCTCCTGGAAGAAGGAATACAGGAGGGTAACTTCCTACCAGAGATGAGACATGCCATTAAACTACAGTGTCACATACTCCAATGGGGAGGATCACCAAAACCCTGACAGCCGATGTAGCCCCAGGGCCACCCATCTATGAGCCATGGCGTGGGCTTGATGTCCTGCTCCACTTTGCCCCAGGGACCTTGGCTAGACCCTAGTCCCAGATCTTGGCGGAGTCACAGCAGACCAGGTGGGAAGGGGGCTGTGCAGGGCCCAGCAGAGGACGGTAGGGCAGGGAAAACTACCACAACCTCCAAGAGAACTCCTAGCTGAGGACTCCAGGACAGCAAACACCTTTGTCAGGGAGCCGGCGGAGGGACACAGCCCTGGGTCACAGTCAGAGCCAGGGTGGAGGCAGGGGAGACCTGCACTCTCTCCTCCAGAGGCTCACAGCAGGCCAGCTGACCCCTGGGGGGAGCGCACAGGCCTCCCCCAGGCCCTGGCCTGGCCAGTGCCTCCTCTTGGGCTACCTGCCCCACCACCAGTCCTGTGGCCCCTGAGCACCTGTCCCAGGCACACAGGACCCTACAACAGAGGACCAGAGACTGGAGGCTCAGACACCAAACATTTCTTTCTCATGGGTCTGGGGACTGGGAGGTCCAAGCCCCAGGTGCTGCCTCTCCCTGGGTCATAGGTGGCCTTCTTCCCACTGTGTCCTCACTGGCGGGTAGGACCCAGGGGTCCTCTCCCTGGGTCATAGGAGGCCTTCTTCCCACTGTGACCTCACTGGCAGAGGAGACCAGGGCCCTGTCTGAGGCTTCTTTCGTAATGGCACAGACCCCACTCATGAGTTCTCCACATTCATGACCTACTCACCTCCCACAGGCCTCACCTCCTAATACCAGCACCTTGAGGTTTGGGATTTCAGCTTGTGAGTCTAGGGGGACACTCGGACCCTGGTGTTCACAGCCCTCAGGACACCTCCTGCTGGGGGGGGAGAGGGGCTGGTGCAGCCGGGCCCTGCAAAGGCCCCACTAGGCCCTTCCACTCACTCTCTGCAGCATCTGAGGACCAAGGACTAGCTCTTCCAAGCCGCTGAGTAGCTAGCCCACCCTCCCGCATGCCCTCCACTGTCACCCTGCCTGTTCCCCAAGGGAGTGCTTTGAAGCTCCTCTCTGCCCTGAGGCCTGAGCTACTGTTAGAAGTTTCTGGCTTGGGCCTTGGGGCATTTGGGCCCACTGTAGACACAGCCCCCACCCCATTACCCACCGTTCCTCTCACTTGCAGTTCTAGCCACGCTGGCCTCCTGAGAGCTCTGCCAAAGCTAGAATCCCTCTTGTGTCCAGGCCCAACCTGCCCCCTATAGTGTCCCTGATCCCCCTACTTGCTCATGGTTCTCAGCCAGGGAACACCTGGCAACATTTGGATGTCATCACTAGGGGATACTAGTGGGGCATCTAGCGAGTTGCAGTGAGAGATGCTGTAATCATCTTGCAGTGCACAGATAGCTCTACAATACCGAATGACTCAGCCCAAGGCCAGTGGTGCTGCGAAGCCCACAGAAGCCCTGCCCGAGGCCCATATCCTCCAGGGTTGCCCTTCAGGTCCCTGGCAGCCTGCTGCTCTGCCCTTGCTGGACTCCTCAGGCCACTAGCCAGCCACCCCTCCCTCCCACCTGCCTCTCCGGCACAGCAGGAGAATGCTAAGGACAGGAGCCACAGACAGCTTTACAAAGGCAGCAGCTGGAGCTGCCTCTGCCTGGCAGAAAGGCCTGGTGGGCAATGCAGAGAGGCACCAGTATGGGAACAAGCTGTAAACCAGCAGCAGAGGCCTGGAAGCAGGACCAGGTGCATCTGGACACCCAGAAAAGGCTTGCTGGGGGGGGGGAAGGAATACAGGAGGCTGCCGAAGGCTCAGACACCTGCCTGGCCCCTTGTGGAGGAGTGACAGCTTCCTGGAGCTGCCTGGGGAGGAGAGGTTCAGGCTACCCTGGCCTGGGCCCCAGTAGCTGCCCACCTGCTGTGTGCACCTCCCCTCCCTCTGTCTTTTAATGCTCCAGGCAAAGGCTCAGCTCCCCAAGGGGCCTTTCTGGATGAAGGAATGTGTGTTGGAGAGGAGGGGAAAGGAAGAGAGGAGAGGAGGATGGTGCCACCTGGGACCCACCATTCTTCTTAACACGTTTCATTCTTCTGCTTAATTCAGGGATTATTTACTAAGCACCTACTGTATGCAAGGCTCTTTGCAAGGTTCTTTAGAGGGAGATGGGCACACCAGAAGAGGAGAAATAGAGTCAGTCTCATGGGTCAGAGACGTTTTTTAAAAGAGCTGTTCCGTGGTTGTCATTAGATGCAGCATTTCTGTGTCAGATGCTATTCTAAGCATGTCACATGTGTTTGCTCATTCTATCCTTCCACCAGTCATAACACCTGGTGTGACTAATATTCTCATGTTATAGACGGGTAAACAGAAGCACAGAGAGGGTAGGTGACTTACCCAAGGACACTCAGCTGTGAGTGACAGAAGCTGAATTTGGACCAAGGTACTCTGTCCCTGGAGCCCAGATTCCTACCCCTCCCCAGCCTATGCTGCCTCTTGGGAGGAGGCGTGTGAGCCTGGCCTTAGGGATGGACAGAATTTGGACAGTTTCCAGAGAGAGCAAGCAGAGCCAGTGGGGGCAAGGGCGTCACGATGGAGCGTCAGCTGTGGGCAAGGCCTTCCCAATGGGGGCGTCAGCTGTGGGCAAGGGCGTCCCGATGGGGCATCAGCTGTGGGCAAGGGCGTCCCAATGGGGCATCAGCTCTGGGCAAGGGCGTCCCGATGGGGCATCAGCTGTGGGCAAGGCCTTCCTGATGGGGGGTAAGCTGTGGGCAAGGGCTTTCTGCTGGGGGCGTCAGCTGTGAGCAAGGCCGTCCCAATGGGGGCATCAGCTGTGAGCAAGGGCTTCCAGATGGGAAAGTCAGCATGTTTCACCCCAGAGCCAAGGCCAAGGCCAAGGCTGGAGGCCAAGACCTTGGGCACTCCAGGAGAGCAGTGGTGGCCTGTCCTGCTTAGGCCATCACAACGAGGCTCTCCGGGGTCAGGCCTAGTTGCAACCCCCACACATGGGACCCAGTTCTCTCCCTGGCTCACTAGTGGTTTCTGCCTTCAGTCATGACCACAGCACACTCATCCTGAATCTTCTGAACTGCTC
The DNA here is from genome assembly GCA_963573935.1 of Arctocebus calabarensis. Classification (NCBI taxonomy): domain Eukaryota; kingdom Metazoa; phylum Chordata; class Mammalia; order Primates; family Lorisidae; genus Arctocebus; species Arctocebus calabarensis. The sequence goes on from CAUYON010126126.1 coordinate 27,752, forward strand.
GACCACATGGGTGCTGTACAGACAAGGAAACTGAGGCTAGGGGAACAAAGCAACATGTTCTGTTACATAGCTGGTGCAAGACTGGGCCATGGCGCCTGCTCTGCCCTCTCCGGCTGCTGTGCTGGACGCTTACACGGATGCCCTGAGTCTCCCTCTGTCCTGCCCCCATGCTGCTCCCTCCCACTGCCCAGATCTTCCCTGCCCCTCACTGTTCCACCCCTGGCAGATCCTCCCTGCCCGTGCCCTCCCCTTCCCCCACAGCAGGGCAGACAGTTCTCAGAGCCGGAGCCCCGCCTGTAAAAATGCAACAAACCAATGGGCATGTGCATCACTTTTATGATGCTTATAAGAGAGTCATAATTGATTTCCCAAATGCACGCAGGACTCAGGGGAGAGACCGGGTGCTCTCCGCAGACTGCACAACTGTGTGACAGTTCTGGGCAAATGAGGAACGAGTATTATTTGCCTTTCTAATGACCGCCTCGTGCATTTTGGTCTTGATGACGGCATTTCCAAAGCAATTTCAGAAACAGAAGAGAGGAGTAACATTTTTAATCTTTAGCAAAAAACCCAAGACGTGAGGGAGAATGTAGTGTCTGCTTTCTTTCTTTTTTCTTTTTTTTTTTTTTTTGGCAGTTTTTGGCCAAGGCTGGGTTTGAACCCACCACCTCTGGCATATAGGGCCGGTGCCCTACTCCTTTGAGACACAGGCACCACCTGTGTCTGCTTTTTTTTTTTTTCCTTAACCCTATGTTTTCAAGAGTTAGGGCAAAATGTAATACAAAATAAAACAACAATATCACTTACTATGTAAACAGCTATGGTATCTCTAATTACTCTTATTCGGGCTGTGTACTACCTACCTTCTCCTTGAGAGGATGAGAAAGGGGGCAGACCTCTCACTACCTTCCAGAGGACAAAATCATCAGGGCGGCTGCCCCGAAGACCACCACCCACCAGGAGGGTACAGAGCCCAGGGAGAAGCCCCGAGCCCACCACCCTCACTGCTTAAATTCCACTGTAAGAAATGCACTTCTCAAGTGACATGAATAATCCAGGGACACTGGTCATTCTTTTGAATTTCTCTTTGGGAGCATGGGGGTGAGGGTGGGGGGGGGAGGACAGAGTCTCACTCTGTTGCCCTCAGTAGAGTGCCATGGTGTCATAGTTGACAACAACCTCAAACTCCTGGACTCAAGTGATCCTCCTGCCTCAGCCCCCCAGTAGCTGGGACTGCAGTCACCCACCACCACGCCCAGCTAAGTTTTCTATTTTTAGTAGAGACAGATCTTGCTCTTGCTCAGGCTGGTCTCCAACTCCTGAGCTCAAGCAATCCACCTGCTTTGACCTCCCACAGTGCACAGCAGAACTTAATTTAATGGAGAAGGAAAGAGAGAGAAAGCCAGGATACACTCAGAAAGGGGTCAGAGGACTGGTAAGATGGTACAGGCGCGGTCGATGCAGGAGAGCCAGGTATCTCACCCAAGGGAGGACAGAACAGCAGGGCGGAGGGACGAGGGAGGTCAGACACCCCCAGCGCTGCCAGCATCCTGCCCACATCCCTTCACTCAGCATTCCCCATCCAGCCCACGGGGCCAGTGCTCAGAACAGAGTAGGGCAAAGGGCTTTAGAATGTCTAAGAGCAGGAGCTGGGGGAGAAGCACCCTGCGTCCTGGCGCTTCCCGGGGAGACCTCCAAGGTGCATCTTACAGCACCTCCCCCAGGGTCTGGTGGGGCTGAGCCTCGGCTGTCCACAGCAATAACCTGCTTATTGGCCCTGTCCCGCCACAATCTCACTCTCCTCCATCAGTGTTTCCTGGCATCAACTCCAAAGCCAAGTCCTTAGGCTGAGAGTTCCATCCCAGGGCCAGCTGCTGCAGGAACCTAGCAGGGGACAACCACTCTCACTGGCCAGGGAGGCAGAGCACTGATTGGCCAGGCCTGGGCCACGTACCCGCGCTGGACCCCAGCAGTGGAACTGGACCCCCAAAACACCCACAGGGAGCGGGTGGAAGAGGGGAGCTCCCCAGAGGAAAATCAGTGTGTATTCCCAGAAGAGAGAATTAGCTGGTGAGCAGCTCAACAGATGTCCGTGGCGGCTACAGTTTAACATCCAAAGGGTGTTTGGGGAGGAGCGCCTGACCTAAGACTGGGAGGCTGGACTGGTCAGATGGCTCAGGGCCTGGGAAGGTATACGCAGGTGCAAATTCCACCCTCAGAAGTTACTCATTCCTGGAGCGAGGCAGCAGAGCCACGGCAAGCCCACCTCACTGCCCTCCAGTGAGCTGGCCCCAGCCCACCATACTTCCTTTCCCAGAGGTCCACTGTTGGGGGCTGGCCACACCCCAACCTCTGGCTCCAGCATTTCTGTATCTGCAGCTGGAACAAGGGAGCTCATGGAGCTCCCGCAGGGCTAGTTTGGAGGATGAGAGTGTCTTGCCCCAGGGCCCCACATCCTCTGGCACAGACAGGACACTGTGGGCTCCCAGGAATGTCACTGTTACACAGCTTGGCCCCGACTGCCTTGGATCTCCTAGCCTTCCAGAATGTTCCCATATAGGCCTGGGATAGGCAGGAGGGGTGGTGTGATTCTGCCGTTGAGAAAATGCGAGAAATGGTGGATTGAATCAAATCCAGACAGCTACCACACTGCTTCTCAGGGGCCTTCCCTGCAGGGCGCCGGGCACCACTCACCACTCAGCCAGACCAGCCATTGTTTCCCAAATTTACAGGACCTTGGAACCCTGCGTAGGGAGTCTCAGAAGCATGGTTAACAAAACTTTGGAAAATGCCAAGGCGGCAAGGTCAGCTCCTGCTCCCCAGGGCAGCCTGGCCACAGAGCCCAGACACTGGGCCACACAGCCTCGGTCTGGTCGGTCACAGTCACCCACCCCCTCGCCCCCAAATTTAACATGAAGGGAAAAACAGACCCAGCCTGCAAAGTCAAATGTCACCAGCCTGCTCCAGTGCCTGGACTCAGCACAGCTTTGTGTCTGCCAGTGTGCCGATAGAGTCCTCAGACTTTTAAAGCACAGGGCACCGGTAACAGATTTCTGTTGCTGGGAGTGGGACCCACGTGGCCTGGATACACATTAACATCAGGGATCCCTGGCAGGAGACTCCAGTCATTAACCCAACATCTTGCTACAAAAATTGCAACAGGACCCTAATTGCTTCCTTTCTGTTCCCACTATTACAAAGTTAGTTGGAGGTGATTTTTTTCTCTTTTTGCTTTCTGCTGGGTGGCACTGTTGTCTGATGGCTCATCTCAGCTCCGGTAAGACACTATCCTCGCATAATCGTCCTGCCCGGATCACACTGGGTTTATGGCCTCTATGGTAGGTACGTTTCTTGAAAATTAAGTGCTGGTGATGTTTGCCCACTTGTCTAAAGGTGTCACTGTAAACAGCCTGGAACTGTCATTCCAACACTCCCTGGGGACATCGTTCAGCATCAGGGCACTGTCCTGACAACTAGGCAGCCTCTCTAAAGCACAAATCCTCAGGAGCAGAGGGTGGTGGGGAGAGACCTCCCGGAGGCAGCGCCCTGCATAGACACGTTTGAATATCTCCTTCAAGCTCCTAGATTTGCATCTTAAAACCAGATGCTTCACCGATTGTGTTTCATACAAAACAGCCTGAGTTTGGTGCCTTCAGAACAATCACCCACCCACCCCCCCCCCCCCCCCGCCCGCCCTGCAGAGAATTTGCCAGCCTATAGCCACACCCCCCCACCTGCTCCTGTCACTCACACTGACACTGACTCCCCCTCCACAAAACTCTTTTGAGCTGGGGGTTGAATTTTATCCTCATTGTGGGTCTGTGTGGTGGACAGGGCAAGTTCATTATTTCTGGGGTACAGAAGAGAAAACCTAGGCTCAGGGATGGGGTGCATAGAGCCTGGGACATTAGGGGGTGAGCAGAGCGAGACAGCCAGCACTGTCCTTGGGGTCTTCCACTTCCTCAGGTGACTGCAGAGAAAATCAAGCCCAGTTCTGGGACAGGTGACACTGGGCCGGTTAGAGGTTATTCCAGCAGCAGGCGGGGCAGGGTGGGGCTAGGAATTTGCAGGCAGCAGAGTTATCTCCTGGACCAGGCATTCATGACCTTCCTCTCCTCTCTCTCTGTTTCTCCCCCTTTCTCTCACTCCTAAATTGGCTTATATTTCCCTGCTATCCTAACTTTCCCATCTAACTGTCCCTCTTTTTTTTCCTCTAACCTCCTCCAAGGCCTAGGAGCCAAATGGAGGTGTCAGGAAGCCCAAGTCCAGCCTAACCCACAGGGCCTGAAGGCAGTTGCCAAGTAGGTGCTAAAACTCAGCGACCCCAAGCAAGGGTCTGCCCACCTAGGAAATCAAGGCCAGCCATCCTTCCTGGCCCTGCTCAGTGCCCCCTCCAGACAGTGCCCACGATGTCCTCACCAAAAGTGATGGGCTCCCCCCACCCCCCACAACCTACTCTACCACCACCTGCCCCCACATCCCTCTGGCCTGGTAGCTCAGGGACAGGCTGTGTGTTGCTCATTTCTTCCAGAGCTGAGGGCACAGAGGAGCAGGCAGGGCACAGGCTGCTGAGCAAGAAGGCCAGGCCGGACAGCACAAAGACCTACCTCCCAGCACTGTCAGCCCTGGGGGCTACAGAGCAGGCTGAGGGTGCAGACAGCCTTACAGCCCAGCACAGGGCCTCGGAGCTCCCAGCCAGGAACCCTCCCTGTCCAGTGTCCCCTGATGGCGGCTCCCTGCGGGTCCCCAAATCCCTTCCTGTCATTCCAGGCATCAGGCATAGGAGAGGCAGCAGGGGTCGCTGGTAGGGACAGGACTTCCTGTTGTGTTCTGCAGACCAACCCATCCATGAGGTCTGTTTCACCTCACTGCTCTCTGGAGAAAAAGGAAAGCTCTCTGCTATGAGGGCAACCAGTTTCCTCCTATCAGGCGCTGGCAGGGGCCACTGAGGGCAGCTCAAACATCCAACGGTATAAGCCTTTGAGACTCCTGCTGGGGCCAGGGATAAGGCCTTTCCTTTCTTCTCCCTCTGGGCCTGCAGATAGAGTCGGTACTGAAGAGGGCAGCTGAGAGGTTGTGCAGACACAGCAGGTCCCAGCTCATGCACAGAGCAGCCCTGTCACTGTCACTGCCCCACAGCAGAAGGGCCTCGAGCTCCTCCTGCCCCAGTCCACAGCCACCAACTTGACCCTCAGCCAAAACCCTTTGTTTTAACCCAGGCAGGGCATGGTTCTGAAGCTCCTGATGGGCTCCCAAGGGCCTCGTTCTTTTGTGGGCTCGCCCAGCCTTAGTGGGGCCGGCCATGTGTCCCACACCACTAGCACATGACCCAGACACATGGCCCAGCAGTCACTGCACCCCGTGTCCACCTCCCAGCCAGGGTTGCTCTATGTCCCGCAGCCCACTTAGCCACAAGCCCAGCCAGTCCCTCCACATCCTTCTGGGAAGGGGGGGCTCAGTGCTGCCAGGGTCCAGTCCTTCCCGAGTCCAGCCCAATCGCAGGGCCCTGCCTTTCTGGCATCAGGCCTCCCGTGTTCCCAGCTTCAGATGCAGGAGTCCCCCTTCTCTCTCCCCAACAGGCCTAAGCCGATCATCACAAAGCATGTCTTCTTAAACTGTGGCCCCTCCAGCCCCTGGCTGGTCATGTTGTCACGGTTCTCAGGGTCATGATGGGTTTTGAAGTTGGGCAGACCTGGGAGGGAGTCCTCCCCTTACGCTTACGATCTCGGGCAGTCCCCTGACCTTGGGCCCAGCTACCTCATCGGTCAAGTGGACAAAGCACTTCCTGACCCCTCAGGTAGAAAGTGAGGAGCTGTCGGAAAGCACCAGGCCCCCTGGACCGGCTAGTGAGGGCCTGAAGGTGACCCTGGCTCGAGTCCCCGAGGCTCAGCCTAGGGCGCTCACCCTTACCCAGCCCCACCCTCAGCCGTGCTCAGCTCAGTCTGGTGTCAGAAGAGGTCCACTCATGCAGCCACACACTGTCACCCCCATTTGAGTCACATCAGAGGACACAGACCATGGGGACCCTTAGAGGATGTGACTCCCGATCTTTGTCTAATTACCTCCCATTGCCTCTCTAATCAGTCCCCCACACACCTGCCCCACAGCACTGGTGCTGTCCCTCACATCTGCACTTCAAGAACACCCAGTGCCCTGTTTGAATGTCCAGGCCAGGCATGGTGGCTCACCCTGTAATCCCAGCACCCTGGGAGGCCGAGGCAGATGGATTGCTGGAGCTCAGGAGTTCGAGACCAGCCTGAGCAAGAGTGAAATCCCATCTCTACTGAAAATAGCCAGATGTGGTGGCAGGTGCCTGAGTCGCAGCTACTCAGGGAGGCTGCGGCAAGAAGACCATGGGAGCCCAAGAGTTTGAGGTTGCTGTGAGCTATGACACCACCATACTCTACCCAGGGGATCAAAGTGAGACTCTGTCTCAAAAAAAAAAAAAAAGCAAATTCTTTTTGCAAAAGAAGCAAACCTTCTCTGCCAGATGAAGCCCAGTCCCTCCTTACCATGTTGACTGGCAGGAGGTCTCAGGGAGCAGTTGAAACTTGGACAGTGTGAGTTAAGGCGCATGGCTGATGAAGAACGCCCACCAAATTGCAAAGACATACATTGGACAGAAAAAAGAATGTGAAATATCCCATTAATAATTTTCATGTGATGGCTCAATGCCTATAGCTCAGCAATTAGGGCACCAGCCACATACACGGGGCTGCCGGTTCCCACATAGCCCGGGCCTGACAACAATGACAACCACAACAACAACAACAAATAGCCAGGCATTGTGGCAGGCACCTGTAGTCCCAGCTACTTGGGAGGCTGAGGCAGGAGGATCACTTGAGCCCAGGAGTCTGAGGTTGCTGTGAGCTATAATGATGCAAAGGTATTCTACCCAGGGCAACATAGTGAGATTCTGTGTCAAAAAATAATAATAATTTTCACATTGATGACGTGGTGAAATGATAACGTTTTTTCTATATTGAGTTAAGGAAAAGCTTTTATGAAAATTAATTTCACCTATTTCTTTTCTTTTTAACATAGCTACTAAAAAATTTAACACCACACGTCCTTGGCGGGTATTCCTACTGGTTAGCACTGCACAGACCTGCTCAGAAATGAGGAGAAAGGGGTCTGGAGCCCTCAGTGGGGCTGGACGACATATACCCCAGGAGGCCCACTGAAGAACGAGATCTTTACCCAGCCAATGGCCACTGAAGGGTGCACAATAATCAAGGATGACAGGGCTCCTCCCTGGGACAGGAGCAGTGAGTGTACAGTGACCCCATCTGTGAGCAAGGCCATGTGGGGCCATGGCTAAGGGCCACACAGAATAGGCCTGGGGTAGGCACCAGCACAGCCCACAGAGCCCTTCTGTTGGGGTGTTGGAGAGACCAGCTTGGAGGAGGAGGCAGTGCTGCAGGAACTAAATGAAGACAGGGGCCACTCAGCACAGAGCTGGGCACAGAAGAGTGGACACCTGCCCAGTGGGGCACTGACACGGGGCCACTCAGCACAGAGCCGGGCACAGGAGAGTGGACACCTGCCCAGTGGGGCACTGACACGGGGTCACTCAGCACAGAGCCAGGCACAGGAGAGTGGACACCAGCCTGGCAGGTCCCAGGGGGCCCAGTGGACACTATCCAGACTTCAGAGTATTTGGGACTGACTTCTGAATGGGAACAAGAGGAGGTAGGCACCCCTGACCTCAGCAGGGCTCACATCTCAGGAGTGGCCGTCCAGGGACACTGGGGAAGCTTTTCTGCCCTCTGACAATCACGGTACCCCGGCTCCTGTCCTCCTTCATCCACATACTTGTTGTGACTTTGGACAAACCTTTCTCCCCACTGAGTTCTCATCTGTGAAATGGATAAAGAGCCCTCGCTGGACTCCCTCCCAGCAGGGCATAAGACCTGGGTAAAGCAGCAGCTGTGGGCACTCTGCTGACCCTGAACCGCTGGCAGCCCCCTGGAGGGCCGGGATGGTGGTCATAAATGGGCACTAATGGAAGCACTGATTTGTGGATAGGAAGGTAAACCTCGCTACCACCCCTACACACACAACCAGGCAAAGACAACAAGAGTTGGAACTAAGGCCAAGTGCAGTGGCTCACTCTTACAATCCCAGCACTCTGGGAGGCCAAAGCAGGTGGATTGCCTGAGCTCAGGAGCTGGAGACCAGCCTGAGCAAGAGTGAGACCCCATCTTTGCTAAAAATAGAAAAACTAGCCGGGCTTTGTGGCAGGTGCCTGTAATCCCAGGTACTCAGGAGTCTGAGGCAGGAGGATGGCTTGAGCCCAGGAGTTTGAGGTTGCTGTGAGCTGTGACACCACAGCACTCTACCCAGGGTGACAGAGTGAGATTCTGTCTCAAAACAAAAAAATAATAAAAAGAATCGGAACTACAGTACTGGGTGAGAAGGCCACTGCAGGAACAGCAGCTTTTGCTTTGGGCCTAGATGCCCGGCTCATAGTCAGGTAGAAGAGGAAGAAGGGGGCACTTCAGCTATCAGAAAGGGCACAGAACGTGCAAAGATTGGAAGTGGGAAATGACAACACACAGGAACCTAGCCTGCAGCATAGATTAGCCTCGGGAGAGCATCAGGAGCCAGAAGGCTATTTACCTGCTCAACATGGTTGCCAGGAAATCACAAGTGCTCCCTGGGAGAAGAGCCTCCTTCCTTAGCCCAGGTGGCCCCCAACTGGCCTTCAACCATCTCCAAGACAGTGCCAGCAGCTTGTCGATAAGAGCAGACAGCGCCAAATGCAGAGACCAGAAATGGATGATGAATAAACATTATTTAAAGGGACTGTGCAATGCCATGAATTTTTCAGTGGCAAAAGCAGCCGAGAGCTTATTAAAAAATGCATGACTTTCCTATTTGATTATAAGTCAAGAACAGCCAAAAAGAGACAGGAAGAGAGTGGAGGGGACGGCGAAAGACACCAGCAGCCTTGCAGACGGGAATTAATGAGGTTGTTCCTAACAGGGAAGGAGGGACATGGTGATTAGTTAATTACCATTCAGCCGCCTGTAATTAATGCACAACTGAAACTGATGTACGATGAATTAAACCACCACACAGAGCTGCTCCCCAAACTGAGCCCAGGACCTTGATTACTGATTGAGGAGGTTGTTACCACTGTGGTTTCAGCCGTGTCTCCCTGTGATAACATGTTATGCAACTACAGAGCCAGCCGAGCAGAAGATATCAGCCGCCAGGTGTAGTGTATAATCCGGACACACCCCAGGCAGGGCTCCTATGCTCAGAGCCTGGCTCTGACTTGGGTGTGGACCCCTATGTCCAGCTCAGGGCCCAGCCCCAACAAGGTTCTCAATGACTGTGCAGAGACGGGGTTTGGAGGACTGAGGAAGTGTTCTGATTCCGACAGACAGGAGAGGAACTCCAGCACGGAGGGCAGGAGCAACATGCCTTATTCCACTCGGGGCAGCTGTGGGAGCTACATGGGAGGTCTGCTGTGGGAGCTACGTGGGAGGTCTGCACGTATCCAGCTCACGGAGGCCAATGAGCTATGTAGAAAGCCCGCAGTCTAAACTTGGGACAAGCTGGGGGGCCCAGCAGCAGTCACGTAAGCGTGGCCTCACTGTGTACAATTATGGTTACCCAGGAAAAAGGTAGCACCCTCCCACGGCACCATGAGAAAGCCCAGACCACTTTGTCAGGCCCCACAGGGGTGACAGCTGGAAGGAAGGAGGGAGAGATGTAGAGAGATGGCAACGTGCCAGGAAGAAAGAACGCTGGACTCTATTCTCTTCCCTCCGAGAGCACCAGGCCACCGTTTCCCACCACCAGGGCAGACTCTAATGGTCAGGCATCAGGTGCCCCTTCCGGCACAAGTCACAGAAGCCAGGGTGAGGGTCCATAAAGGCAAGTCAGACCACATCCCTCCCCCGCACCCAGCCCTCCTGTGGCCTTCTACAGTAATGGGAATGCAATTCACCCTCCCTGACACGGCTACACTGCGAGGCCCCAGTGTAGTCTGACCTCTGCCACGCTCCACCTCATCTCGCCCTCAGCCCTTCTTGTATATGGCCTGACCCCACCAGTCTTTTTGTGCCACAAAATTGCCAAGCTTGATTCTGCCCCAGGACCTTTGCACATGCTGTTCCAGCTGATTGGGAACACTCTTCCCAGCTTCTACCAGTGATGAGGTCTCAGCTAAACTGTCACCTTCTGAGAAAGGCCTTGCCCTGAATTTCCTGTCTAAAGTAGCCTCCACCTGCCCTAACATTAACCTCCTTGGTGTGACCCTGAGTGTCTGCTGGGAGTGAGGCAGAAAGGACAGAGCTCAGGAGTGACAGATGGCCCCACTCGTGGAGCATGGGTGGCAGCTGCTGTGTCCCAGATGAGGAATCACAGAACCTGAGTCTCAGCTTCCCCAGCTACCAGCGAGGACTACGGCAACTCAGCCTCTCTGCCCGCCGGGGAGGGACTGTGACCAGGTTAGACTGCAGGTCACTCTGGGATCCCTGAGGCCAACTACTTCCAGAGCTACACATCAGAAGCGTCCTCAGGGCCTCACCCCAACCTCATTCACAAAGCAGGGAAGGAGCCAGCTCTACTCCCCAGGGCAATGCCACCAGCATGGGTGTCTGACGACTTGGCTCAGACCCCATCTCAGTACCCCAGGAGACAGAAAAAGCAGATAATGAGCAGGGTGGCTGGGCCCTCCCTCCACCCTGGACTCTTGGGAGGCATTATGCGACCCTCACCCTTAAAAGGAAACAGCTGCTAACTCTAAGCATAAAGCCCTGGGGGGCCTGGAAGGAATCCCTTATCCTCTCCAGACCTAAATTCTTCCATATGTGAAATAGGAACAGAAATCCCGACCACCTGAGGATAATCCTGAGGTCACACGTTCCTTTGGTGAGGTTTTCCCCAAGTACTGCAGTAACTCCTGACTGACAATGGAACCGAAACCAAGCCAGGGAGGCCGGGGTCTCTCTGGGCACCTGCATTGCTCCGCCTGCTCTGTCTGCTGTCCCCAGGGCTCTGTGGTCACGTCCAGCTCGGTCTCCCTGAGTAATAGCCAGAGCACATTTTAGGCCAGAACTGCGTGATTTCCCAGGGAGGACAAAATTAGACTCCTCCAGCCCCTTCTTCCAAGAGCTCTCTCGTGGGCTCTGCAGCTCTGCTCGGGCTCATCCAGTCTCCGCTGGTTCCTTTTACTGAGGCCTTCGATGCCTGTGTGCTGTGCACGTGGGGAGGCAGTAGGGCGACCAACCACCGAAGGCTTCCTTCCTTCCCTCCCGACTCTGAGGGAGCCTACGGACCATGTTCTTGAAAGAGATGGGATTTCTCAGCTTGCAGAATGGGGGTGCCCGCCTGGGACTGGGGACCATGTCTTGGTCCCTTCTCTGCTATGGAGCAGCTGTGTGGCCCTGGACAGCTACAGGTTCCCACCACAATGCCCAGCTAGTTTTGTTATTTTCAGTAGAGCCAGGGTCTTGCTCTTGTTCAGGCTGGTCTCGAATTCCCGAGCTTAAGGAATCCACCCCCTCAGCCTCCCATCACATCTTGGTCCAGAGCAGTGATTTTCAACAGGTGTTCCATGAGAGGATCTTGGGTGTGCCATGAACATTTTTAAAGATAATTATTTCAAGTTTTGGGGGGGCGGCACCTGTGGCTCAGCGAGTAGGGCGCCGGACCCATATACCAAGGGTGGTGGGTTCAAACCCACCACCGGCCGAACTGCATCAAAAATTAGCCGGGCGCTGTGGCGGGCGCCTGTGGTCCCAGCTACTTGGGAGGCTGAGGCAAGAGAATCACTTAAGCCCAAGAACTGGAGGTTGCTGTGAGCTGTGACACCACAGCACTCTACCGAGGGCAATAAAATGAGACTCTGTCTACACACACACACACACACACACACAAAAGTTCAAAGCACGGTTAAGTATATATATTTTTTTTTAACTCTTTAGTTGACAACATGATTTAAGTGTGCCACGGAAGTTTTAACTACAGATTCAAGTGTGCCGTGAGATAAAAAACAGTTGAAAAGCACTGATCTGAAAGTTCAATATATCTTACGGCAAGAACTCCCAGTTCTGTGAGTTCCCTGACACGCCAAACCACAATTGCAGGGCACAAATGTGTTATGATCCAATCCTGCACACATGGTCATTACCAAAACCCAAGTTGGCTCTTAAAGGAGTCTTCGTATGGAAAACCAGATATGACCTATTACCTTCCACTCAATCAGGGGATGGCCCCTTACCCGACTTAGCACCAGGGATTCATGATGAAAAGCATCGTCTCCTGATATCAGCATCAAGACTCCAGTAAGCTGACCTGTCAGGCCTGGTTCCCCTCCCCAAGAGACAAGAGTCACACAGTGCTGACCAACTGAGGGCAATTTCTTCCATCACCTGTCCCGCCTACTTCAGAAGCCCTCTGTTTTTCAGGCTTATCCTGGGTAACCCCTGTGAAAAGTCATGTGACCAAGACTCTTCCTTCCCATCTTGCTGAGCAGTCTTGGTCATTGCTCAATAGTCAGAAGATATTTGCAGGGCACAAACCACAGGCACTGGTTGACGATTTGCCAAGGCTTCCCGGCACACGCCTCCTTTCAGCCTCTTATAACGCCAGCTAATAAGAAAAAATGGCATCAGCAAAGACAGAGCAGCCAGCACACCTGAGGGGTGAGCGCCTGTTCAGGTGCATTTGCTTCATGACAATGGGTAGGGGGGGAATTGCCAAACCCACGGAGACTTCCCCGGCACAGTGTTCCGAGCCAGTCTCTCTGCAGATGTCCTCAGCAAGGAGGTGGCAGGATCCACAGGAAGACAATGTTCCCCCACAGGCAAGCAAGAGGGGAGAGGTGACCGTCATACTGTGACATAAAAACCCCACAGTAACCAGAGTGAATGTAGATGCCACCATCCCATGTCACTGAGCACTTCCTCCGTGTTAGGTGTAAGACAAAGAGTTTCATGTTTCTTCTCTTAGCTATTCCTTCCCTTTATACCACGAGGCTAATTGAAGAAATGGAGACCCCAAAAGATTGAGCAATTTGCCCAACGTCATAGAGCTAGTAAGTGGCGGGAAGAGGCTTTGACTCAGGCCAACATAGGCCTTGGCAAAGCTGTCTGTAGATGGGAGGCTCCCACCCTGACCTTGAGTGGACCTGGATTCCCTGAGTCTCCCAAGCTCTCCTGACCTCCTGAGGCCCAGGAATCTGGACGGCAGAGAAAGTGTCATCTCTCCCACCTGCCTCAAAGGAAACAGCTCCATTCAGCTAAAGAATTGTCTGTCCTCTCTTTACTTCATTCAAAAGAACACATTTAGCTAAGCATGCTGTGATCCCAGCACTCTGGGAGGCCAAGGCAAGTGGATCCCCTGAGCTCAGGAGTTCAAGACCAGACTAAGGAAGAGCAAGACTCCATCCCTACTAAAAATAGAAAAACTAGCTGGGCATTGTGGCAAGTGCCTGTAGTCCCAGCTACTTGGGAGGCTGAGGCAAGAGGATTGCCCAGGAGTTTGAGGTTACTGTGAGCTATGACACCACAGCACTTGACCCAGGGTGACAGAATGAGAATCTGTCTCACTAAAAAAAAAATAATAATAATAATAATAACACTTGTGTTAACCTCAAATCCTGCCTTGGCCCCACATTCTACTTTAGTAGCCAAAGACGAAATTGTATTCCTGCCCTCCCCCAAGACCGACAGCCCACACATGGGGCCCTCACAGCCTTCCTCTCATCCTTGCTCCCAAATCGGGTCTAGGGGTTCAGGATTTCTAGTTGTGGCACCATTACCCTGGGCCACCCCCCGCTACCCCTCCCTTTAAGAAGACACTTGAATTTCTACCACATTCAAGCTGTCCACCTGAGATAGTCAGAAAAGCCACTGGGCCAAGAGATGAGTGGCACAGAGAGGGGGACTGGCCTGCAGCAGCCAGCTCTGTGATTTAGGGTAAATCTCTTATTACCGCTGACCTGCGGTTCCTTCTGTAAAAGGTGCTTCCGGCCTGCCCTCAGCCCCAGGCAATGAGGGGAGGTGCTGGGCCAGCGTTTGCTTTGCACAGGATGATCTCCCCTCCTGTGTGCACAAAGCCTGCCAGCCACATAGGCTCTCCATCATCCATAGCTCTAGATAAACTTCCCCGTGTCTCACTTGAAAAATTGTGCATACAAATCCCATTATTAGTGAGGTTGTCCCACCTAATTTGTCTCTGAGAACTGCTCATGGGACCTTGGTCAATATTTGCTGAAAATCAAGTAGAGACCTTGTTATTATTCAATGCAAACAGCATGCTGAAGTCCACCAAGGCATGTTCCAGGTTCAGCATAGGGAACATTAAGTTAATTTCCATAAGTGTCCATGAGACATCAGGCATCTCCTTAGGCCTCCCCCAATGACCAGGACCCAGGCGTTCCCATAAACTCTAGGACTCCACTACCTGGGCAGGGAGTCAGCACTAGGACACTTGGAAAATACCAGCCATGGAGGAGAGGGGATTCCCAATATTTGAGTGAACAAGTGAAAGAGTGGACAGTGAAGGAAAGGATGGAGAATTGGGGAGCAGAAGGAGGTATGCCGGATACACAGTCACATTGCCTGGGTGCAGGAAAGGATGGAGAAGTGCGGAGCAGAAGGAGGGATGCCGCGCAGGGTCTGAGACAGGTGACTGACAGGTACAGGGTCTGAGGCAGGTGGTTGGCAGGTGCAGGGTCTGAGACAGGTGACTGTCAGGTGCAGGGTTTGAGACAGGTGACTGACAGGTGCAGGGTCTGAGACAGGTGACTGACAGGTGCAGGGTCTGAGACAGGGGACTGAGAGGTGCAGGGTCTGAGACAGGTGATGGACAGGGGCAGGGTCTGAGACAGGTGACTGGGAGGTGCAGGGTCTGAGACAGGAGACTGACAGGTGCAGGGTCTGAGACAGGGGACTGACAAATGCAGGGTCTGAGACAGGTAACTGGCAGGTGCAGAGTCTGAGACAGGTGACTGTCAGTTGCAGGGTCTGAGACAGGTGACTGACAGGTGCAGGGTCTGGAAGGCAGAAAGGGAGCCATGACGCTAAGGTCTGTAGATTCCACTGGGTGCTCTTGTTCTACTGATGCATTAGGGGTCAGAATGACAGGCTGGAGTCTGCCAACTACCCGCTTCAGTCAGGGATGGCAGTCAGAGGGCCTCCATGGTCATCCCTCCCCTGAGAGAGCAGACTGCACAGAAGATGAGAACTGGAATCTGATTTCAAGAGCTGTACAACTTCAGGGAGAGGTAGCGTCCCATGTGTCAAAGTCAAGGAAAGATAGGAAGAAACTGGGACCCTGAGACTTGGGGTAGAGACATCTGAGCCCCTAGATTCCCTTGAACCTACAGAGGTCTACTATTCCTTTCTAGAATACTGCAGACCCCTTTGCTTGAAATCTATTCAGAAGCCTCAAGGGTAACACATCTCTTGTAAGACAATGACTTCCTTCCCTGACCTCCCCTACTGAGCACAAGAACAAATCCAAGGTCAAGTCCTAGTAGGGTCTAGCTGGTAAAGCACTGGTCCTGTTTAGGTAAGAAGAGGATTATTCCTCAAGAGACCTGACCAGTGTCTGTCCACAGGAAACAGGAGAGCTTCCCTAGAAGTCCATCTTAAGGGTACTGAACCAAGAGTAGTGGAGAAGGGGTCTAGAGTGTAAGTCTAGGCCAGGGAGATAGCACCTCATCAAGGTACTGGGAGCCAGACCTAATA
This sequence comes from Arctocebus calabarensis, assembly GCA_963573935.1. Taxonomy (NCBI): domain Eukaryota; kingdom Metazoa; phylum Chordata; class Mammalia; order Primates; family Lorisidae; genus Arctocebus; species Arctocebus calabarensis. The sequence continues at coordinate 43,465 of CAUYON010126126.1, forward strand.
ACTTGTAAACAGCTCCTGAAATCTTGGGGGAAATGCCTTACCCTACATAAAACGCAGAAGTGATATGAGAGCAGCCTTGTTACAATGCCAGATGAGGGATTCAGCTTTTTTAATCTCACAGAAGTGGCCGCGCGACGTTGGATCTGTCCTATAAACCTGAGTTCTCCTCCTATAACTATGCTCCTTGAGGGAATTCAGAGGAAACTCCCTTTCCAAAGAAGGGAGAAAGGGACTCAGTGAGGAAGAAGGAGGAGGGTGGGGTTTGGGTAGCACAGGCATCCTGGAAGCTGGGTGGCGGCTGTCTTCTCTAAGCTATTCCAGTAATGGGAAATCTCGCCATGGAGCTGGGCTCCCTAGAGCCGACTCTGGGACAGCTGAGGCTGTACAGCAGCATTTAAGAGGAAAGGTAGGGCGGCATGTGTGGCTCAGTGAGTAGGGCACCAGCCCCATATACCAAATGTGGCAAGTTCAAACCCAGCCCCGGCCAAACTGCAACAAAAAAATAGCCAGGCATTGTGGCGGGTGCCTGTAGTCCCAGCAACTTGGGAGGCTGAGGCAAGAGAATCGCCTAAGTCCAGGAGTTGGAGGTTGCTGTGAGCTGTGTGATGCCACGGCACTCTGCCAAGGGTGATCTACCAAAGGTGATCAAGTGAGACTCTGTCTCTACAAAAAAAAAGAGGCAAGATAGACTCTGAGACCAGGATTGCAACCATTTGACCTACAGGTATGTACTGACGGCAATGTATCTAGGGCAAAACCATGTGCAACTGACAAAGAGATTGACCAAGAATGGATAAAATCAGCAGAAAGTGGAGATTAGCCACTCCAGTGGGCAGCAGTTACATGTGGTGTCTGTTTCAGGCCCAGAGCCCATCGACTCAAGGAGATGCCTCTTGAGGAAAGATTCTGCAAAGCCACAGGACAGAACAGCAGCAGTCACCCCAATTCTGAGCAACAGAGCATGGGCAAGAAGGGAAAGGTGGGACCTTTAGTAGGCTGCTACATACGGCGTCGCCCAAGAGGTCCAGCACCTGGCCATTTCCTCTGTGTCTGAACACATCATCAGGACGAATGTACTTAGCAGATAAGATGGCAGGAAGGGGCAAATGTCAGCCCCTGAAACTGTCCCCTGATCCCCCAGTCCCCTGACCCAAGCAATTGCAATAGAAGCCACACTTCTGTAGCAGAGGCAGAAATAAGAGTTATTCTCAGAGACTTAAAGGACGTAGTGGGGGGTCTCCCTTACCTTCCCCTACCCCTGGTGTAATTTATAAGCCTGGAACTTCAAAAATGCACATGAATCATGGCAGATGAGGGTGGACCACCTCAGACCCAGTCACAGCTACTGTGGCAGACACCGTGTCTTTCCCTAGAACAGATCAACACTGCTTCTTCCGCTGTCTAGGGAATTCTTGTATCCGCAACAAGAAGGAAAATCAGAGGTTTTCATTCATATAGGATAGATGGGGAAGACACCCAGGGTCTTTCCTGTGGCTGTGTTAACTCCCCCTCAGTCATAACACAGCTGGAGGAGGACATTTCACAGAAAAATCACACTGGTCCACAACTGGACAACTGTCCTGCAGAAGCTGGAAAAGAAACTCTACAAAGACTCCAGGGCACTGGCGAGCGGTCCCGGCACATTGTTTTTTGCACTTTGCACCCCCAGCCCTAAGAAAGAGCAGAGTGCTGGCTTGTGAGCTTGCCCACATTCACAGAAGCACCTGCCGCCCTCCTAGCACTGCTCCAACTCATTTAACAAACGATTTTCTGACATTTTGACAATTTCCTTTGGTTGGAGTCTGATCCTTTGGGTTGAATGAGCTTCTTTTTCATTTTGCCTAAATTCTTCTAATCTAAAACCTCTTCCCTCAGCTCCAGGTTCGTAGATTTACTGTGCACCTGTCCCCCGCTGCTGGGGACTGTCCTCCTTAGTGGCAGGAAAGGTCTCCAGGGAACACTGCTGTGTCCTAGCCCAAAGGACTGACCTGGAAGGAGGGGGCAGACACAGGGACAGAGTCATCATAGTCTGGACTGGCGCAGGGAGATACTGGTTCAGAGTGACAGGTAGGTACCCAGGGCCCCTGCTGGAAGCTCCAGACAGAGGCTAAATGAATCCCTCTCTACAGAGGCGGGTGGTATGACCGTGGCGTCCAGATTAAGAGAAGACTTGGTAGCAAGTCCCAAATATGGTGCAAGCAGGCCTGACACTAGGCCATCCATTCAGCAGACCCTACAGTGTCACAATGCCTAAGGCCCTGGTCTCGATCGCTGCAGGAAGGAACCAGGCGTGAAGTGAATTAGAAGTACAAGCTTGCAGGAGGCGGGCTAACCTTGATTGCAGGGTAGCCCCTAGCAACCTCTGCAGTAGCCTTTTATTGAGACAGTACATGACAGGTGAGGGGAGTATTAGACAATGACTACATGCCTAGGGATCTCCATGGGCTCAGGCTCTTTGAACACCTGCAGATGCATTCCCCGAGGGTCCACACCCCAGCCACAAATCATCTTGCTCAGAGGTCATCTGGCTCTTGGCGTCTTCTATACTACAAATGCTAGAAACATCTAGCTAGGTACAAGTACAGTTTTGATCGCTGCATGCTCCAGCAGAAGCTGCTATGCAGACTTCTAAGGCTTGGGAGCAAACCATGCTGTCTGCTGCAAGCAAACACACCTTCCTCAAAAATCAGCCCCTGGGCCGTGCACGGTGGCTCACACCTGTAATCCCAGCACTGTGGGAGGCTGAGGAGAGAGAATTGCTTGAGCTCAGGATTCGAGATTTGCCTGAGCAAGAGTGAGACCCTGAATCCTAAAAAAAAAAAAAAAAAAAAAAGTATGGAAAAACCCAGCCAGGCACCGCGGCAAGTGCCTGTAATCCCAGTGGCTTCCAGAGGCTGAGGCAGTAAGATGCCCACAGCCTGAGTCCAAGGTTGCAGTGAGCTATGACATCATTGCACTCTGCTCAGGACATAGGGTGGGACTCTGTCTCAAAAAAAAAAATCAGCTCCCAAAATGCAAAAGCCACGTGAGCTCAGAGCCCTGTTCTTGGAACACAGAGTGTCTGCAGCAGAGCTGCCCAGCCCCAGCTGGGTGAAATCTGAGCCAGCAAGCTGTGACATTGGGTGGACACAACAGTGACCCGCCTATGGGAGCGATGCTCCCTCACAAGGCACAGGCTCAGGTCACCTCCTGTGTTGTGTCAACCTCACACCTGTGACCTCACTGAAGGTGGGAGGGGCAGCACCTACAACCAGCTGGTAGAGGAGGAGCAACCCAGGACAGGCCCACTCCAAATGGTGATGCAAGATAAATGGGGCGGCACCTGTGGCTCAAAGGAGTGGATCACCAGCCCCATATGCAGCAGGTGGTGGGTTCAAACCCAGCCCCGGCCAAAAACTGCAAATAAATAAATAATAAATGCAGACCGCTGCTGTACACACCTACACTCAGGGGTGGCCCTAGAAATTCGGTCCTCTTTGCCAGCAGAGAGAAACGGCCCCAAATAAAGATACACTCATATTCCTGGGCCAGTGTGAAGTGGCTGATTGATCAGATGCTCAAAAGAATATGATTGGAAAATTGGAAACAAGGAGATAATTTTTCTTTTTTAACAGAGTCTCACCCCATCACCCTGGGTAGAGTTCTATGGCATCATTATAGCTCACAGCAACCTCAAACTCCTGGGCTAAAGCAATCCTCCTGCCTCAGCCTCCCAAGTAGCTGGAACTACAGCCCGCCACAATGCCCAGCTAGTTTTTCTATTTTTAGTACAGACAGGTCCTTGCAGTTGCTCACGCTGGCCTCAAATTCCTGAGCTCAAGCAATCACTCCCCCCGGCCTCCCAGAGTGCTGGGATTACAGGCGTGAGCCACCACACCAGGCTGGAGACAAGGAAATATTGGCACTAGTCACGTGGATAGAACCATGGCTGCCAAATGTGTGGATGTTTCTGTCACACGTCCATGCCCACCCCGAGCGGCCACTTTCTGCTGCCCGGCAGCATAAGGACCGTGACAGCCAGAGAGAGCACGAAGAGAGAAAGAGGAGGCTGGCTCACTTTTATAACAAACCAGCTTTCCCCAGGAGCCCACTCTGTGTGAGCCCTCACGACCTCACCACCTCTGCAAGGCCCTACCTCCTAATACTGTCATGCTGGAGGGTTATGTTTTCAACACGGGGACTCTAGGAGGTAAAGTCAAACCATGACACACACCTACCTTATTTCAGAGAATTTTTTTTTTTAAGATATGACCTAAAAAGGTATCTTTGCCTTCCTTTCTCTTTCTTCCCTGAAAGCGGTGGGAAATGTTTTGGAGGAGTCATGGGCGTTGGGTGAGTGAAGAACAGGGCTGAGGCTGTCATACTCCAGGGCCACCTACGGAGTGGGGAAAGGTCCCCCACATGAGTGGTATAGTTTGACGAAGCCTGGGGGACACTCTGTCACCTCCCTTTCCCATCACCTGGGATATTAGACAGCCATCACACCACAGCAAAGGGAATTCCGGGGCACCTCAAGTACAGTGACCAGGCAGAGAGGACAGCTAGACAGAGCTGTCACGAGTGAACAAGATAACATGCCTCCATGTGCAAGCCACAGAGTCCTAAAAGATAAAGAAGAAAGATAGGAACACAGCACCCCAGCAAGTGGGAGTCCAAACAGGTGAGCCAGTACTCAGAGAAGGGAAGAAAACCACCCCCCATCGCTTAAGTTAAAGAGACATGAACTCCATAAAATTAAAATTCAAAGATGATGTGATAAACTTACAGAACAAGATGGAAAATGAGATTCGAAAACCGGGAAAACAATTAAAGCCCAAGTAGCATTATTATAGAGAAACAGGACAGACACTATTGGTAATCTAATGACCGAGACTGATAAAATGATCTCAGATATAACTGACATAATAAAAATGAATGCACACAAAAAAAGAATTTTATTTTATTACTTTTTTATTATTGTGGATTCATTGAAGGTACAAAGAGCCAGGTTACATTGATTGCATTTGTTAAATAAAGATCCTTATACTTGTGTCCTGCCCCCAAAAGGTGTACCTTACACTGTGACCCCCACCCCTCCCTCCTTCCCTTTCTCTGCTTTCCTTATCCCCAAACCCCACTAAGTACTTGGTCATTAACTAGTTTTGTACAGAACTTTTTTGATAATAAGCTGATATGTCCTCATAGCAGAAGTGAGTACATAGGATTCTTGCTTCTTCATTCTTGTGAAGCTTTTAAAGTATCCATTGTACTCAGTACTATTATGAAACCAATTTACAATTACTCACACTTTCATATGAAGAAAAAAAAGAATTTAAAGCATTAGAGAGACACTGACTGTAAAAAAGTGGGGAAAAAAGACAGTTTATCAGGCAGTGCCTGTGGCTCAAAGGAGTAGGGCGCCGGCCCCATATGCCGGAGGTGGTGGGTTCAAACCCAGCCCCAGCAAAAAAACGCAAAAAAAAGACAGTTCATCTTAAGAAAAATTGGTGGTCCTAAGGAGGAAAACCCAACAAATGGAACAAAATACATATTCAAAGATATGATAAGAAATTACCCCTGTGTTGAAACAAATGAGCATGCTAAAATCAAAACAAAACAAAACAAAAGAGCACAATGCATTGTAGGAAAATTTGATACAGAAATCTCAACACAAAGACATATCTCATCCAATTAAGTTACTGAAGTTCAAAGTTAAGAGCGAAATCTTCACACATCCAAGCAGAAAGAGCAAAATGACATACAATGAGAAAATCAGACAAGACTCTGACTTTGTACAGTAACATTCAGAGCCAGACAAAAAGGTATTAATGTCTAGTGTTTGGAAGGAAAAAAACAGTGAGCAAAGAATATTACACCCAGCCAGAGTCATTCAAGTACAAAGGCAAGAAGCAGCCATTCTGAAACATTAAATTCTTCAGGAACTGTAGAACTCTTGGCCCTTTTTTAGGGAACAAATGAACTAGTCACAGTTAAATCCAAGTCACCTCCCTTTCCCATCACCTGGGATATTGGACAGCAATTAACAGATTAATAATAACAATAAACATAAACTCAGGAATTGGGACATTGGGGCAAAAGAATGAGGGATGGACGGAGAATCTGTCTAAATATAGATAAATAAACTAGAGGAATTATGGCTGCAGAACAAAGTATGAAATGGATTAATCTGGACAAGGTAAAAATAATACTATAGCCAAAACCCGCCAGGAGATGGGGTGGTGACGGGGAGGAATGTCCCATCTCCACTGAACGTGGTCAACAAAACAGCAATTTTCAGCTGGTTTGCTTCTATGTGTGCTGCAAAAATTTTTAAAGGTTATTATTTCAATCATTTTCAAAAGAAGTTCAAAGTAAAGTAAGCACATTCTGTATTTTTTTTTTACATTTTTTTCTGCTCAACATAATTTACGTGTGCCACAAAAGTTTAACTACAAGTTCAAGGGTGCCATGAGATTAAAAAGGGGTTCAACAACATTGCTCTAGACTAAACCTGAAACTTTCAAACAAACTTGAAATAAATACTTTTTTTAAAATGCTGACTATCAACTCCTGCTGTTTTTCATCATCTCTTATTTTTAAAGGATTTTCTAGGAAATAATTTTCTTGTATTTTAAACAAATATTTGTCCACAAGTCTCTTTGTTCCATTTCAGTTAAATTTTCTTCTACTAAATTCTAGCAAAAGTAAACATAATACTTTATATTTTGAAACAAGATCTAGATATGATCAGTTTTTATACAGGTAAATATTTGTCAACATTTATATTAGCCTGTATCTGTATATAGATAAGTATCTGAAATAATGTTTGCCTACATTACTGAAATGTAAGTGGTTTTTTTTAAATTTTCTTCCTTCTACATTTCTGCCTCATTTGACCTGATGTCTTTATAATAGGCATGTTTCATTTTTATAAAAATAATACAATGGTTTTCTAAAAACAATTATACCAAGATATTAAGTGACTTAATTCCTAGTAGAAGAAATACTGTTGTTGTTTTTTTTTGTAATTTATACAACTTAAACTTCAAAAATATATTTAAAAAATATAAGAGGGTGGCGCCTGTGGTTCATCGAATAGGGCGCCGGCCCCATATACCGAAGGTGGAGGGTTCAAACCCAGCCTCAGCCAAACTGCAAAACAGAAAAATAGCTGGGTGTTGTGGCGGATGTCTGTAGTTTCAGCAACTCGGGAGGCTGAGGCAAGAGAATCACTTAAGCCCAGGAGTTGGAGGTTGCTGTGAGCTGTGTGACGCCACAGCACTCTACCTAGGGCGATAAAGTGAGACTCTGTCTCTACAAAAATAAATAAATAAATATATATATATATATAAGAATTTTAACTTTGTAAAAAAATAGAAATAAAATCTATAGTTTCCAAATCAGAAAAAGAGAGTAATAAAAGCTTTAGTAATCAATTGTAAAGCTAAAAGAGGATTGAAAAGAGGGGGGAAAGTGACCAAGACAATATACAAAATAAGACAGTAAAAGTAAGCCCAAATAGATCGTGTCAATATTCAGAATAAATATAAACAGATTTAATTTACAAATTTGAAGACAGAGCCTCACAGATTGGATCTTTTTAACATGTGTGATATTTTGCTTACCATGAGACATAGTGAGACAGATGACCCACAAAGGATGAAAACAGAGGAATGGAAAAGGATTTTGTTGGAACAAGAACAAAACAGAGAAGCAATATTAGCAGTAGATAAAATCAAACTGAAGGCAAAAAGCATTTATAGAGATAAGGAACTCTAAATAATTATAAAAGGACTCACCAAACAGATATAACCATCATGAATTTTACGTACATCTCAGCAGCATAACCTCAAAAATACACAAAGCAAAACTGACAGAAATATAAGAAGAAACTGATAAATCCACAATCTGTGTAGGAGATTCTAATTCACTATATCAAAAACTGTTTCTGCACACAAAAATTACTTATAATATAGGAAACTTGTGTGACACTGTAGCAAGCTTGATCTAATAGACACAAAGAGTCACGTAGACAGCAAACAGAAAGTGTGCATTATGTTCACGAAAATAAAAAATATTTACAAATAAACAACCTTGCAAGTAAAAAAAAAAAAAAAAACAGAAGTTTCCACAACTTTCAGAAAATCAACATTTATTATTCTCAGGCCCCAATGCAATTAAATTAAAAATTGATAATTAAAAGAAAAAATATAGAACTTCTTTTTTTGTTTTTTGGGGGGTTTCTTTTGCAGTTTTTGTCTGGGGCTGGGTTTGAATCCACCACCTCCAGCATATGGGGCCGCCACCCTTTGAGCCACAGGCACCATCAAATATAGAACTTTTTAAATGATTCTTCCACATTACTTATGTATTAAAAGTGAAAAATCACAAAATATTAAGATATTCAGGGCTAAATGAAAACAAGAGTTCTTGTTTCAGGGTGGGATAAAATCAATACAAGTTCTTGATAAATTCATTTAAGTTAAAAATCAAACAAATGAAAGTAAGTATCATACAACTCAAGAAGGAAATTAAAATGAAAAAAGTGAAAGACTGAAAATGATCTCAGTTAAGAATTAGAATGTTAGCAGTTTATTAAGGAAATACCCCCAGAAGAGGGAGTGGGGAAACATAATAAGGACAGAGAAGTTTTGTTCTACCTTGTCAAAAAAGAGTCAAGATATTCTCCCATCTAGCTAGTTTTCTACAGCTAGAGGGGGCTACAGGCTGCGTGAGGGTGAAAAGGAGGAACGCCTCAGGCACTTTCAGCTCTCTGCAAGAGCAGGTGGTTTCAGTGTCCAGTAGACTTCTGAAGATTCAAGTGTCCAATTGTAGACTTTTGAAGAATCAAGGGTAAACCTTTAAAAGGGAAGTACACAGAAGCTTTGGGAGATGAGCAGGCCAAGCTGGTAAACAGAACACAGAAGCATAAAGTAAGGGTACCTGCAGAGCCTACTACAGAATTTTACATACTGGGAAAACATGCACCACTACCACGAAATGTTCAAGACAACCAAAAGTCTGTGACTTTAAAAGAACAAAGTAGACAGATCTCTAGGAAAAAAAAAAAAAAGATGAAGAGAAATAGCAAAATAGCATTTTGGAAAGGTGGTTATTTGGGCAGCCAACACTGACCAGCCGAGTAGAGTCTAAGCGTGTCACCCATTACAACTAACAATTCTAGTCAAAATACAGAGAGCAACTACTTGACAATTTTGGAAAGTTAATAATTACAGAGCAACCACTAAAAAAAGGGGGGGCCAATTAATAATTAATAACTAAAAAGTAATACACAAAAAATCCAAAAGAAGACAGGAAAGAAGAAAAAGAAAAAAAAAGGTAGAGAGAACAAACAGAAAACAATAAAATGTAGGCCTAAATTCAAACATTAATTATTGTATTAAATATAAATGGAATAAACATACCAAGTAAAAGACAATGATTATCAATTTGGATTTTTTCTAAAGGCCCAATTATATGCAATGCAAACTCTTAAGGGAGAAATAACAACTCTATCCAATTTGTTCCAGGATATAAAAAAGGAATTAATATTCCCAACTCATTTTGTGAGGCCCAAATTACCTTGATTCCAAAATCTAGCAAGCATATTACAAGAACTAAAAAAAACTTAAAAACTACACCAATTATTTCTCATGAATGTAGATGTAAAAATAATTAGCAAATCAGTTCCAATAGTATTTATAAAGAATAATCCATCATTATCACATGACATTCATCCTAGGAACCCAAGGTCAGGTCAACCTTGTAATTAATGGCAAGATGGCTAACCAGAGACCTCAACAGCCAGATCATCTCAGAAAGAAAGAAATGTTTTAGCTGAAAAAGAAATAAGCAAACAAACATACACATATAATTCCAAAGGAAAAGTCCCAGGACCTACCAGAGATTCCATGGGAAGAAGGTGTTAAGCAGAACAAGCAGCAAAATGTCAGCAGAGAGATATCAACCCCTGAGAGGCTTAAGTACAGCATTAAGAGCAGGTGTTACGGGAGTGTGGCTCAGACCTTTCCTCTCAGAGACCTGTAGCTGCCCAAGGGAGCTCAGACTGTGAGCTCCTTGATCACCAGGTGGTGCTGACCTACAGGCTGAGAGCAGCACAATGAAAATAAAAGATACAATCAGTCAGGCTCCAGCTGAGACAACCATTGGTCTGGTCAGGTTAGATCCTACCTGACCTTCACCTCATGTCTCCATCCTTGTTTTGTAAATTCAGCTTTAACCTGAAACTGTGTGTCTTGAGTAGTTTAGGTCAATTGATTTAGGAGATTAACTTTTGAATTAGAAATGTTGTTTTAAGTCATAGGTTATTCCAATCATTGTTTAAGATAAGGGTTAACATGGTGTTTGCTTTGAACTTTATGTCTAACACTATGGTATTGGGAATGGAAGGGAAGAACAGTCTTGGAGAGGCCACGGTCCCTGTTCAACAGAATGGCTGGCCTTCTAACAATAAAGCTAGCTGGACCCACCCCCGTCTCTGCTCCTGGCTGACAGTTACAGGCGGCCAGACCCTCTTTGTCTGGTGACAGCTCCAGAAGAGCAGGACACATGCTAAAGCAGAGGGACATCAAACCTGCTGAGCATCGGACAGCCAACTTGGGACCAGAAGCTTCTCTAGGCATAGTCAGCAAGTGAGCTCTGGGGACCAAGGGACAAGTCATCAGGCAGATCCCACATGCCCAGGACTCAACTGTGTTGCTGGAGGACACAGAGGGGAGATCTGTGAGCTAATCTCAGGAGGGAACTGGTGTGAGCAGAACTGAGTAGAAAGCATAGTGTGGGTCCGTCCCCCACTCACAGACCACTCCACCCACCTCAGAGTGCTCCTTCCCCCATTCTCAGGGCATCCCCCCCCCACTCACAGGGCATCCCTCCCCACTTGCAGGGTACCCCTCCCCCCTTGTACAGCACCCTTTCCCCCACAGGAAGGCCACACACTCTCAGCCCAAGGGAACCCCCCACCAGACTCACCCAGCCCACAGCACAATGGTAAGGAGCTCAGCTAGTGTGTCCTGCCTGCTGGCAGATGCTGATATAAAACCTCAGCACAGGGGGCCTTGCAACTGACAGATGGGGATCTCAGACTTTCTGGCTAAGTGGGGCCACTTTAGCCCCACCTCAGTGTTTTCCTCTGAAGCTTGGGAGTGGACCTTTTACCCTTGCCAAGATAGCGACCTCACCCCCATTCACAGAGCCTGAGGGCTGGCTCCCCCATGCACCTGTCTCTGCAGAGGTGGAGAACAGGACTCACATGGGAGTGCCAGGGCTCTGACAAACACCTGGGGCATTGGAACACTTCTTCTGGGGACTAGAGCAGTTGCAGGACCCAAAAAACACACTGCAGCTAGCCCCTTCTAGACAGCACCACCTGCTGGCAGGGAGGACAACCTTTACAGCCCTTTGCAGCATTTGCTAACCCAACTACACAGGAAAAGCCTGATTTTTACCTGCAAGCTCCACCCACTGTCTCAGAGATTAAACTGGGCATCTCAACATAATCCACACTGTTAGGAAGGCCACAAGGCTGGAGAGAGAGAAAGGATTCCAAAGACTCCAGCATCCTCTCTCATCAAAGAGAGACAAGGAAAAACTGTGCTTACACAGTTCACCCCTGGCTCAGCCTATAGACAACTAGTGACTGAGTAAGCCACCACACTAAAGACACCTAACCAAGGCAACAGCCAGAATGTAGACCCTGTCCAAGCACCCACAAGCAAAGCCTAAGGTCCTCACATGACATATGCAGCATACACACCCTTACAAGTGACAGGGAGGGAAGCCCCATCTAAACAAAAGCAAATCCAAAAATAAGAAGCAAGAGTGGCTTCAAATAAGAATCAATCAGTGCAAGACCCCAAGAAGTATGAAAAATCATAGCCTCCAAAGGGGGCCACCAACTCTCTAGAAATGGACACCAGTCAAAATGGAAATATTGAAATGATAGACAAGCAAATTCCAAATATAGATTATAAGGAAGCTCAGTGAAATAGAAAAGAAAGTGAAAAACCAACTCAAAGACACCAGAAAGACAATTCAGGAAATCAGTGTAAATCAAAATCACTCTATTAACAGACAAAAGAAGAAATCTGTTAAGGAGATAGAAAAGAAGCAGTTCATACGTTTACCATGATGATATCTTTTTTATTCTCAGAAATCTAGGAATTTAAGGGAATTTCCTTAACCTGATGAAGAGCATCTATAAAAAAAGAAAAAATTCCTACATCTAACATCAAATTTAGATGGAAGGCTTCACCCTGAAAATCAGAAACAAGGCAAGCAGCTCTATCCCTACTTCTCGTATTCTTCGCCATCATTCTAGAAGTCCCAGTTAGGACAATAAGGTAAGGGGGGGGGAAAGAAAAAGCATACAGATTGTAAAGGAAGAAATGAATATCCCTTTATCCACAGGCAACATGACAACTATATAGAAAGCTCCAAGAAATCTATCACAATAACTACTGAATGAGTTGAGCAAGATCATAGGATACAAGGTCAAAATACACAAACCAACTCTATTTCTGTCTACTAGCAAGAGAAAGCACATTTTCACAATATGCTTAGACCCTTTACCCCTCTTCCCCCATAGACACACATAAAAAGAAGCACATAGGTATAATTCTAACAAAATACATGCAGGATATACATGTAAAATATGTCAGATTGCATGTGAAGCCCCCACACTGTACCCCATGATTGAACTAATGTACACAGCTATGATTCAATAAAAAAAGTAAAAAATACATGCAGGACCCACAGGCTGAAAACTACAAAATACCAATGAAAGGAAACAAAAGATGTAAACAATATGACAAAGTTTATGTTCAGAGATTAGAGATTCTGTGTTATTTAATTCTCCCTTAAATGGTCCATACGTCTAACTCAACTCAAATCAAAATCTTAATCTAACCCGACCCAAATCAAAACAGGACTTTTTTAGACATTGACAAGCTGTCTAAAAGTTACTGGGAAAAACAAAGGCAATAAAATAGCAACACAAAATTAAAATATAAGAACAAAATTGGAGGATTTCCACTACCCCATTTTAATACTTATGAAGCTAGAGGAGGTGTGTTATTGGGGGTAAGACAGACATAGATCTATGGAAAATAGATCTAGAAATAGACCACAACTTATTTTTGACAGAAGTACAAAGGGCAATTCAATGGTGAAAACACTCATGTTTTCAACAAATGCTGATTGATTAAACCGTCAGGTAGACACAAAACACTCCAACCAATCCGTGCATACCTCACACTTTATACAAATATAAACTCAGAAGGTAGTACAGAAATAAATGCAAAACTATAAGTCTTCTGGAAAAACAGAAAACCTTTATGCCTTTGAGTTAGAAAAAGAATTCTTAGATACAGCACCAACAATATGATATACAATAAGAAATGAAAAAGGCACTGAACATCATCAAAATTAAACCCTGCTCTGTGACGACACTGCTGATAAAATGAAATGAAAAGCCACAGACAGAGAGAAAATATTTGCAATGCATATATCAGCCTTCTATCCACATATATTATTTTAAAAATCTCAAAATTAAATAATAAAAAAAGACAATACAAAATGGGCAAAAGATTTGAAGACGTGTTTTGACAGAGATGATGAAAAGACAGCAAATAAACATTTTTCAATGTACTTCAATGTCATTAGTCAAGAACTAAAACTAATACCTCTCACTAGAGATACAAAAATTAAAGCCACAGTAGCTACGGCTACATACCTATTCAAATAACCAAAACTTCCTTTTAACCTGGACCATCCCAACTGCTGTTTCGAGTGAGAGCCCCAGGAATTCTTCAACAATGACTGGTGGGAACCCACAATAGCAGACCCTCCACGGAAAACAGTTAAATGTTAAACATACAGTTACCATGTGCTCCAGCAATCCTAGGCTTAGGGATTTAACCAAGAAAATGAAAACTTATAGTCACATAAAATCCTGTACATAAATGCTTATTCATAATAATCAAAAAGCCAGAAACAGGGTAAACACCTTCAACGGGCAAATGGTTGAGTTCATAAACTTAATTGTCCAACCTCATATGTTGCCAGCCAAAAGTCTCCTTCCTCAGGAGACAGCAAGCCAAATCTATATGCAAATCTTTCCTAGATTCTAAACACACTGCCCCACATTATTGTAAATAATTTATTTAAAACTCCATTTCAGTAAACAGAAAGAGAAAAATATCCAATTAATGTTATGGAACTTTTAAAATTATAATACCAAACCAGATAAAAACTGTACTAGAAAAAAAGCACGGAACTGTTTACATGTGTATTTATATAACATGTGTTATATAAAATATATACTTAAAAAGTTTCATCAGGAGTGTTGGAATCAAGACCAGAACACAAAATCAGTAGTTCTTCTAGAATTCAACAATAAACTATTAGAAAAATGCCACTTTTAAAAATTAACACTCTGATGCAAATAACTTTTTTTGCCAAATGATTTTTGGTCCTTTGGATATACACCTAGAAGAGGAATTGCAGGGTCAAGCAGCAGGTCTACATTTAGATCCCTGAATGTTTTCCAAACTTCCTTTCAAAAGGAATGTACTAGTTTGCATTCCCACCTGCAGTGTGGAAGTGTTCCCTTTTCTCCACATCCACACCAACATCTGTTGTTTCGGGATTTTGTGATGTGGTCTACTCTTACTGGAGTTAGATGGTATCTCAAATTAGTTTTGGTTTTCATTTCTCTGATGATTAAAGATGAGGAGCATTTTTTCATAAAGATATTTGCACCAGATTGTTCATTGCAGCTCAATTTATAATTGCCAAGTCATCGAAGAAGCCCAAGTGTCTATCGACCCATGAATGGATTAATAGATTTTGGTATATGTATACCATGGAATACTATGCAGCATCAAAAAAAATGGAGACTGTACCTCTTTTATGTTTACATGGATAGAGCTGGAAAATATTCTTCTGAGTAAAGTATCTCAGGAATGGAAAAAAATATATCCAATGTACTCAGTACTACTGTGAAACCAATTTATAATCACTCACA
>CAUYON010126127.1:0-10626 GCA_963573935.1 Arctocebus calabarensis
GAGCCCAGGAATTGGAGGTTGCTGTGAGCTGTGATGCCACAGCACTCTATCCAGGGTGACAGCTTGAGGCTCTGTCTCAAAATAAATAAATAAATAAAAGAAATATACCACATTTAAAAACCTCCACACTGTATGATGCATTTATATCAAATTCTAGACACAATTATAACAAAGGAAAACATCAGTGATTGTCATAGGCTGGGGTGGAGGAAGGGAAAAGAGTGCAAAAGAGCATGAGGATAAAGAAAGTAGTCTATATCTTGGTTGTGGTGGTGTTAGATGACATGCGTGTCCTACACTTGCTCTTAGCAAAAAAAGCTGAGAAGCAATTATGTGAATGTGTACATATATATATATTTGTCAAAACGCATTTAACTGTGAACTTAAAATGGGTGAATTTTTATTGTATGTAAATTACAACTGAATAAAGCTGATATTTTTTGTTTTTTCTTATATTGATCTAAAATGTAAATAAAGCTGATTTTTTTTCCTTTTTTTTTTTTTTGTCGAGACAGAGTTCTACCCTACACCCTGAGCACAGTGCAATGGCGTCATAGCTCACTGCAACCTCAGACTCCTGCTGTGGGCATCCCTCTGCCTCAGCCTCCGCAGCCCACTGGGATTACAGGTGCTCTCCACGGCGGCCGGCTGGGTGTTTCTATTTTTATCATGAGTCAGGGTCTCACTCTCAAGGTCAGCCAAGCCTCTAACTCCTGAGCTCAAGCAATCCACCCTCCTCACCCTCCCCCAGTGCTGGGATTACAGGTGTGTGCCACCATGCCTGGCTGAAGTTGATTTTTTAAAATCACAGGCATCGGGCCGGGTCCCATAGCTCACGCCTGTAATCCTAGCACTCTGAGAGGCCGCGGCAGGTGGATTGCCTGAGCTCAGTTTAAGACCAGCCTGAACAAGAGCAAGACCCCTTCTCTACGAAAAATAGAAAAATTAGCCAGGTGTTTTGGTAGGCACCTATGGTCCCAGCTACTTGGGAGGCTGAGACAAGAGGATTGCTTGAGTCCAGGAGTTTGAATTTGCTGTCAGCTGTAATGCCAGGGCACTCTACCGAAGGCAGCAAAGACTCTGTCACAAATAAATAAATAGGTTGGGTGTGGCGGCTCATGCCTGTAATCCTAGCACTCTGGGAGGCTGAGGCAGGTGGATTGCCTGAGCTCAGGAGTTGGAGACAAGCCTGAGCAAGAGCAAGAACTCATCTCTAAAAATAGCTGGGCTTGTAGCAGGTGCCTGTAGTCCAAGCTACTTGGGAGGTTGAGGCAAAATTGCTTGAGCCCAAGAGTTTGAGGTTGCTATGAGCTATGACACTCTGGCACTCAATCCGATGGCAACTGAGACTCTATCTCAGTCAATCAATCCATGAAATTGCAGGCATCATTAATTCCCATTGTGATGGCACTCAAATGGAATAGGAAGGCACCATAAGGGCCCTTAATATGAAATACTGAAATCCGAGAAGGCTTTCCTGAGTAAAAGACTTGTGAATGAGGTCCCTCCACCAAAGGTCCCTAAATGAGCAGGGGGAGGAAGGAAAGGGCTGAGGCAGAAGGAGGTGTGTGTGCAAAGGCCCTGAGGTTTGAATCCTCTCCACAACAACCTTTTCTGTAATTCTGCTGCAATTATTATAATTAATAATCACAACCACCCTTCATTGGGGGCTTACTGTGTCTTTGACCTCATCCTATGCAATGATTCTTCATCACATTTACTCTTCAAAACTGTCCTCACAAGGCAGATACAATTACTATATCCATTAATGGATAAGAAATTGGAGACATAAAGAGATGAAGTAATTTGTCCATGTCCATAGACCTAGTAAGTGACAGAGCCAGAACTCAAGCTCAGGGTCATGAAATTCGAGCCCCTGAGTTCCTAGACACTACTCTGTACAACTTTGGTTAAATAGATCACTGAATTTTATCTCCAGGCCAAACATCACTACTTCTTTGCAGCTCTTCTTCATGTCACATAGTCTCCAATTCCTTCATTGCCATGTTTGACATTATCTATTAACAGATTAGTTTGTCTGCATGTTACTTGAAAGTCAGCCGTCAAATCTAAATGCAGTAGTGTTGGAAGCTTTGGAAAATTAACAAACTTCTAGGATGAGATTACTTGCGTTGGGCACAGTGGCTCATGCCTGTAATCCTAGCACTCTGGGAGGCTGAGGCCAGTGGATTGCTTGAGCTCACGAGTTCAATACCAGCCTGAGCAAGAGTGAGACCCACTCCCCCCCACCATCCCTACTAAAAATGAAGAACTGAGGGCAGCACCTGTGGCTCATCGAGTAAGGTGCTGGCCCCATATACCGAAGGTGGCGGGTTCAAACCCAGCATTGGCCGAACTGCAAAACAGAAAAATAGCCAGGCATTGTGGTGGGTGCCTGTAGTCCCAGCTACTCAGGAGGCTGAGGCAAGAGAATCGCCTAAGCCCAGGAATAGGAGGTTGCTCAAGGACGCCACAGCACTCTACCAAGGGCAATAAAGTGAGATTCTGTCTCTACAAAAAAAGAAAAAAGAAAGAAAAAAAATGAAAAACTGAGGTAAGAGGATCTCTTGAGCCCAAGAGTTGGAGGTTGCTATGAGCTATGATGCCCCAGCATTCTACCCAGAGTAACAAAGTAAAACTCTGTTTCAAAAAAAAAGAAAAAAGATTACTTGAAACTCTGCTCCAAATAACAAATAGGGGTGGAGACATGGAGATACATACTAAAAAGCTCTTAAATTTCCTTTTCTGGAAAACAGCATATTGTTATGGGAAAGAGCATGGCATTGGGAGTCCACCACAAGTTAGGAATCCTGACTCTGAAATTCACAGGTTCTAGCTGTGTAACCTCAGACAGGATAGGCAACCTCTCCGTTTTCTCACCTGGGAATCAGGGCTGGCAATACCCGTCTTATAGGGTTCTTGTGTATCTTAAATGAGACCATATGCAAAACAACTGGCTTGCAGCCTGCACATAATAAGTGTCCAATAAACTATCATCTCCCTCTCTTGCCTTTCTATAGAAAACAGGTCATTCTGAGCTAATTTAGGGGTGGTTCCAGCCTGGCAGCTCTGGGGCACACTTTCATTCACATACACACACGTTGCCTCCTCTCAGGTCCCAAACAGTGGGGCTCCCCAGGGTCTGGCTCCAGTAGCCATGCTTCCTGATTCCAAGTCCACAGTCTTTCCTTGTGGGCTGGAGATAATTTTTTTTTCTCCTTGCTATCACAGAGGTATATTTGAGGCTTCATTATCTGGGAGGTTTGCTGCCTTCAAGCAACACATTTTCTCCTGGCTGCTGGAGAAGCCCAGCATGAGAAATGCACAGATGCCTCAAGGGTCTGCCTCAAGTTTCCCTTCTGGGTGTCTGTTATGGGCATAGGTTTGTGCTGGGGTGAGGGATGGGGTGGCAGGAAGGGGTCTAACCAGTGGGCATGAATCCAACAATTTATACAGTAAATTAGTCAAGTGTGTGGCAGGACTGCAGGTTATGGAAATGTGTGGCCTTCCTGGTACTCAAGTGCTGTCTTTTGACTAAATCCAAATTTTGCACATCAAATCCTTTTATTAATAGCCAGGCATTGTGGCAGTCACCTGTAGTCCTAGCTTCTCGGGAGTCTGAGACAAGAGAATCGCCTAAGCCCAGGAGTTGGAGGTTGCTGTGAGCTGTGTGACGCCATGGCACTCTACCAAGAGTGATAAACTGAGACTCTGTCTCTACCAAAAAAAAAAAAAAAATCCTTTTATTAAAAGGGGCACAGCAGAGAAAGAAGAAGCTTTTCTTGCTTTCTTTGGTGCTTAAAAAGAATGATCCTTTGGGAGGCTGAAGCAAGAGAATTGCCTAAGCCCAGGAGTTGGAGTTTGTTGTGAGCTGTGTTGACCCCATGGTACTCTACTGAGGGTGTCAAAGTGACACTCTGTACAAAAAAAAAGAATGATCTTGAAATCAGAAGGCTGCAGGTTCCCCACCCCTGTGAGGTGGTCCCCCTAATGACAAAAAGTGGGAGGAGGCCTAGCACATCACCCTAGCCTATACCCAGCTTCCTAGCATGGACTCTGACCGATAATTAATTAAACCTAGGGAAACTATTTTCTCTGGGATTGAGGAGGAATTGGTAAATATGCATCTTCCACCCCACCCCATCTCCATCCCCATAAAGGAGTTTACGAGTCAAGAGGGTACAAGGGGCTTTGAGACAGAGAGAGAGAACAGCTTCCAGTTCTGACAAATTTTTATTCCCAGTTTGTCCTTCACTTAACTAATACTTACTGAACACCTAGGATAAGATAGACCCTATTCTGGTTTCCTCTCGAAATGCAGTGTGCCCTGTCCTCCTGGTGATTCTGGTCTGAAGAAGACATTAATAATAATCACAGATAGATAATGTTTAATCTTTGATGAAATATGAAGAAAATATATAGGGTGCTATAAGAGACCCAACAGGAACATCTGGTTTAGTCCGGGAGTCTGGGAGAGCTTCCCTGGGAAAGTGAAGTCTGAACTGAGAAGTAAAGGACCAGTAGGAATTAATGAGTTGAAGTTTATATTGATAGAGGAAAGGTTTCTAGTCAGAGGGACCAGTGTGTGCCAAGGTCCTGAGGCAGGAGAAAGGAGAAAGCCAGAGTGTCTAGAATGGAGTATAACTGGGCATTCAATGACATTTGCATTTATCCTCAAATGTTTTTCCTTAATGTGGCCTGAGGCCCAACAGACAGAAGCACCTATTTACATACCTCAGAAACCAATGAAATAGGGCAGCGCCTATGGCTGAGTGGGTAGGGCACCAGCTGAACCCAGCCCCAGCCAAACTGCAACAAAAAAATAGCTGGGTGTTGTGGCAGGGGCCTGTAGTCCCAGCTACTCAGGAGGCTGAGGCAAGAGACTCTCCTAAGCCCAAGAGCTGGAGGTTGGTGTGAGTTGTGACGTCACGGCACTCTACCTAGGGTGACAAAGTGGACTCTGTCTCTTAAAAAAAAAAATCAATGAAATAGCTTCGCGTTGGCTCTACCATTTACTATTTATAATAGCCGTGTGACCTTGGGCAAATACTTTATATTTCTGAAGTTTGGTTTGTGCATCTGTAAATGGAGTACTTTAATATTAGCCAAACAGCTGAGAAAGGACTAATGCTCAATAAGGGCTTCTTCTTTTTTCTTTTTTGCAGTTTTTGGCCGGGGCTGGGTTTGAACTCGCCACCTCAGGCATTTGGGGCCAGTGCCCTACTCCTTTGAGCCACAGGCGCTGCCCAGGGCTTACTTCTTTCTGAATTCTGGCGGTGGGAGTGGGTGTGCATAAAATGTTAATAAATGATGAAAGAGGGCCTAAGGGATGAGGCAGGGTGTGGACTGTCAGCCCAGCTAACACAGCCTGTATCTACAGGCTGACCACAGGCAGGGAGCTTGGACTTGAAGGTGCTGAGTCACAGAGGGGAGAGGATGGAGCTGGGGAACGGGTCATGCGGGTTGGGGACATCAGTCCAACTGTGGAGGCCAGCTCCAGTCTGGGACAGAAAGCCCAGTCAGTGAACGGTCATCAGTATTCATGAACTCCATGAGGTGAGGCCAGATGGCTCTTGTTCCTCGAGTCTAGCAGGTGCTGTGTGTTAAGTGGATGGAGGGGGGATGGGTTATCTGAACATGGGAGTCCCATCCAGTAGGGTCAGAAAGGCTTGCATCTAGCCCATCAGCACCATTGCTCCCTAAGGAATGGCACCAGGAGCAGAACAGAGGAGAGAAAGGAGAGGACAGTGCCAGAGACTCAAAGGCAAAGAGCCAGTACACCAGCCATGGACCTTGGTTCTGGACAGAATCTATCTCAGAAACAAGGCAGAACTTGGCAGACTCACTGAAAAGATAATGGATGAATCCTTCTGACTGAGGTAGAGTAACACCACCAAGGATGAACAGGCTTCTCTGTTTGTATTTATACCCCATCTCATTATATAAATGCATTGGGGTGGCTTGGCGGGCTAAGGCGCCAGCCACGTACACCTCAGCTGGTGGGTTCAAATCCAGCCCAGGCCCACCAAACAACAACGACAGCTGCAACCAAAAAATGGCTGGGCGTTGTGGCGGGCACTTGTGGTCCCAGCTACTTGGGAGGCAGAGGCAAGAGACTCGCTTGAGCCCAGGAATTAGAGGTTGCTGTGAGCTGTGATGCCATTGCACTCTATCCAGGGTGACAGCTTGAGGCTCTGTCTCAAAAAATAAATAAATAAATAAATAAATAAATAAATAAATAAATAAATAAATAAATAAAAATAAATGCATTGGGGTATTTTTTAATCATTAAATACGGTATAAAAGGTTTGTTGGTTTTTTTAAGGTCATCGAAGAAATGGAAGTAAAAGAAAAATAAAGTTGGAAAAATTTAATGGAAACAGTTGGCATCAACACCAAAAATGCATGTCATAAACTCCTATAAAAAACTGCCAGAAGGGGGCTAAGAGTTTAGTTCTGAGCTTCCTGGTGACATGAGCAAGGAGGGGAAACAGGTAGTCATGAGCCTTCTGGTGTTTAAAAGGTAAACCACCAGCAACTCCAAGAGGTATAGCTGTTCAGCATATTGAAACTGGGGAGACATTTTCCCAGGATCCTTACATGAAGGAGACCATTGGATACATAGGGTTTTGCCAGCATTCTGGACACTGGCTGAGGTTGCACATACTACATACAACCCTTGCCCCCATCATGCTCAACTCAGAAACTACAGTAGACTTGATAGGGGTTCACCCACAGGTACAGATGGGAAATAGAAAACTAATGCCTCTATTCTCCCAGTAATCATTACCAAAGGTGACACCAGAGACCAATAGAGGTGTTTCTCAAAACCCGGGAATGAAGGAACAGAACATCAGCTTGAATTCCCCATCTGGCACCGATAGCCAGCATAAACTTGGCCTTGGCAAAAGTGGAGATGTAATTAATGAAGAGACTATTAAGTGAAGGGAGGGTTCCAGAGCCATCTCCAGCCGTGGCGCTTCACTTGGCTTTACTCCCCTCCAGTGACTCACTGGCTTATGAGCAATCCTCAGATGCCTGACTTAGAGCACTTACTCACCCTTCAGAGAAAGACTTTAATGCAATAAAGCAAATGTCAGCTAGTGGGACGAAGCTTAGTACATCAACCCAGCCTGCAACCAGCTTCCTAGTCCCTGGCTGCCCCTGCTTGAGGTCTCTCCAGCCACTCAACACCTGGACAGGCCTTCACAATGGGCAGGTTTCTGGACATGCTCCAAGGCTGATCAGAGGCTCACACAGGTGAAATCAAGAGGGATCAGGCACAGCTAGACCAAGCACTCCCCATCTTGTACCCATAACCATGGAAGTCCCCCTTGGCTACCTCGATGCAGGACATGCGCTAAAAGAAATCCAGCCTCCCTGGTCTGGGTGGCTTTCTCATCTGTGGATTTTACAAGGAAACTGTAGAGGGCACATTGGAGAAAAGCAAGGCATGTGGCATGTGGAAAGTGAGACCTCAAGCAAACCTTTGAGGTGAGGTGTTTGGAGAGCTGAGTGACCCTGGGTTTGGCTGCCATCCTGCTATTTGCTGACATGGTACATGCTGGCGGAAGGGTGGCAGGAGGCTCCGTTGAGCCCTCCTGAGTTGAGGTACAGTTGGAATCCCTGTGTTAGGTATCAACTGGCTGGGATGGCATAAACTCCAACCAGCTCCCTGTTCCCTCAGATGAGGAAATAGGCCGCAAGAGTTGGGCCAGAGCAGAGGCAGAGTCAGCCGTAGAGTTGGGACTGCCCCTTCCTTCCTCCACCGACGCAGAGGAAATTACTCACAGAGCAAGTCATTTCAGCCTTGGATTTAAACCCACTCACTGAGGATTTACCTAGGAACTCCAGAGGGAATTACCTGGAAGAATTAGCTGCAAGGGTGAAAGAAGGGCAGGCCAGTCCTCATCTAATTCACTCCCCATCCCTTGGCCACTTATGCAGCCTGTGCAGGTGCCAGCTCAGCACTCTGATTTGCTGGAATCAAGGGCCTCATGCTTGAAAGGACCTTCAGGATCATCTACCTCAATCCACTCACTTCACAGGTGAGGGGTCTGAGGCTGAAATCAAACTCTTCACCTGGTGTGTGGGAGCAAACAGCTCCGAGTGAGCAGATTCTCTGACCACCTCTCCATCAGGCTTGTGCCTAAGGACTTCTCTTGCAAGGTGACTGTGGGAAGTCCCCGAGTTGGAAAGCAATGCTGCATCTTCACACCTGCAGCTGCACGTCCACCACCATCACCCTTACTGTTCATTAGGAAATAAAACTCGGTGAAGTGCACTGGGTCCCCACCTAAAGATATTCCTCCAAGTCACCAATAACACGAAGGAGTGCTTTTTCCTTTTAGTATTTTTATTTTGCACTATAAAAAAAACAATAACAACAACAACCAGAAAAACCATACTGTTTTTCTTCACATTTGCATGGGTTTTAAAAAAAATTATTGCCTTTTCCCCTGGAGACGTAACCTACAGACAAAAAAGTAGTACCACATTGCAAAATCTGCAAATCTCAGAAGCTAAAAGCTGAAAGACAACCCCCAGGGGCAGGGAAGAAAACAACTGTCACAAGAGAGGAGACACAAGCACAGATCATACAGGACAGTAAGCTGAAGAAACCAGTTTTTGACACCACTGACCCAGAATACCTAGCAGGTACCCTATTCCTCCTGGCATCTACTGTCACCAGTAGATGGTCTATGGTCTGAAAAATGCTTTTCAAATCGTTTATTTGAGGAGAGATTCAATAAGACAGGTTCAAGTATGAATAAGAATGCCAAAGTCCAAGGTCAGGAAAGACCCACAGTGGAAAAGAAACCTAGAAAAAAACCAATGTCTTGCTACTTCAACCACTTGCCTCCATTGGACCCAAGAAGAAATCTCAAAAACATTTTAAGGTTCAAATCAGCATGTATCGCATGTGCCTACAAACCCAGGAGGGTAACTTTCCTGACTAGATAATGATCAGCTTATACCCTGAAGCAACAGAGACAGACACTGAAGACTGTCAAGATTCAAAAAATAAGGTGGAAATTGTGCTTCCTTCAAAATGAACTGGCTTCGTAACCACCTTTTCTCCCGGTCTCCCACATTGCTGCAGGAGTTTATTGCCTTACACTTGAAATGAAAAGGCGAACTCTGAGGTGTGAGGACTGTGCAGTCCCAAGAGGGCTGGGGGTCTGGAGGTACAGTAGTCAGCACGCCTGTGCTCTCCTAATGGCTTGGCCTTCCTTCAGTCCAGAGAACCTATCTCCGAGGTCAGTCTGAAGTTCATTTGCAAGCCTGGTGACCACTCACCATTGCACTGGGGCAGTGGGACAGAGTGAGGCCTTGAGTATTGCACAGATATGAAATGTCCTCAAGTTTAAGAAACAAAATCACAGTTGCGCTTGGGGCCGGGCTGGCTCCTCTACCCCAGTTTCAGCAGGATGTGGCTGTGGCCACCGGGCTCCTGCAGAGCTCTGAGACTGTCGAGTGGGTGGGCACCGGTGCCAGCACTGAGGCAGGGAATGTGCAGTAGGCTCCTTGCACGTCGGGGCTCAATGTCTGCAAGTGGCCTAGCAACGAGGAGCCCGCGGCCTCCCCTTGGCAGGAGGGTGGCTGGGGGTTGGGCGTCGAAGGCAAGATCTCGGATTCGTACTGCAGGAGCTGACCCATGAAGCCAAAGTTGGGCGAGATCACGCTCCTCCTCTGCTTGATGTACTCGAAGGCCTCCTTCAAGTGGAACTGCTTGGTTTTCATGAGGTAAGCCATACAGATAGTGGGTGAGCGAGAGATCCCAGCCTCACAGTGGACCAGGACTTTGCCTCCCTTTTCCCTAACACAGTCTGGAAAGAAGAACAGATTGTGGGAGTGAGTAGAGATTAGAATAAGGCAATGCCAGAATACAAGAATTAAACACTGAAGCGACATTCTCATCAAACAGTCACGCCTGCTTGAGAACTGTGGTGCTACACTAGACTTCTGCCAGTCTTTCATCTGCACAGGTGAGAATAGAGCTTTTGGGGTCCTACTAAGACCTATCCCCATCCATCTTTGTAATCCTTCCAGCAGCTTCCCAGATCCCCAGGATACTCGCACAGATCCTGCCACTGGAGGCACTAGACCTAGAGAGACCCCGCACTTCCTGGGGGCACCATCTGAATGAAGTGGGGTTACACTGATAGCTTTCAAGAAGGAACTGGAAAATACTTGAAACTGTGCAAGTTTGGCTCGGCGCCTGTGGCTTGACGGGCTAAAGCGCCAGCGACATACACCTGAGCTGGCGGGTTCGAATCCAGCCTGGGCCCGCCAAACGACGACGGCTGCAACCAAAAAATGGCCAGGCGTTGTGGCGGGCACCTGTAGTCCCAGCTACTTGGGAGGTGGAGGCAGGAGACTCGCTTGAGCCCAGGAATTGGAAGTTGCTGTGAGCTGTGATGCCACAGCACTCTATCCAGGGTGACAGCTTGAGACTCTGTCTAAAAAAAAAAAAAAAAAAAGAAAAGAAAAGAAAAAGAAATGAAACTGTGCAAGTTTATTGGATATGCACATTTTCCCCCCTAAGACAAGTGTCCAGCTCAAAGAGAAGCAATTTTGGAGAATTGGAAAAGCAATTCTTGCCTCTTTGGGTCTGATCCTGAT